>VXBJ01000189.1:227492-246581 GCA_013400055.1 Nycticryphes semicollaris | reverse complement strand
GGGCCGGGCCCCCCGGGGGCCGGGGGCGGTACCGGCCCCCCGCCGCTCCCCTGGGCCGTGCCCTGCTCCGGTCCCGCCGTGCCCGGTCGGGCCGCGGCTCCGGCGTGGCGAGCGGGCTGGGGGCCACCATGCTCGCCGCTCTGCTGCTGGTGCTGGCCGCCGGCCGGCCGGCTCTCGCAGGTAGGGCTGTCCGCGGGTTGCCGCCATGGCGGGACGCACCGCCGGCCTGCGGCCCGACCGGCCGGAAGGCACCTGCGCTGGGCGGGGGAAGGAGCGGCCCGGCGCTGAATGACCGGCAGACCCCGGCGCAGTGGGTCGGGGCTGCCGCTGCTGGCCTCCGGCTGGGCTCGCTGCCGAGCCCTTTTGCCTGGCGGCCCCACCACAGGGAGCTCCGCTGCCCCGGGCCGGCGGTGGGCGGGGNTGGGCGGCGTGGCGGGGAGCGCTGTGGGCCCGGTCGGGGTCAGGCCCGGCTGCAGCCCCTCCGCCGGGGGCGGCGGCGGTGGGTGGGTGTTGCGGGGCTCGGGGTGATGGCGCTCTGCGGCTCTCAGTCTCGCAGGAGGCTGGGACAACGGGCGTTCGGGTGAGGGCGTCGGTGTCCCCTTCCGTCGAAGCCAGAGCTCAGGCCGTGGGCTCGGGTGTGAGACCTTGTTGATGCCAGTTTCCCCTCCTGCGGCCGAGATGCTGGGACATGGCATAGCTGGGCTTTCGACTAAAAACAAACAGAACACAAACAAGTGGATGAACCCTCTCCTCCCTGCCCCTTTCTTTTTTTTTTTCTTTTTTTTTTTTTTTTTCTTTTATAATCATAACTGTCACAAGGAAAGCGCTAAGGCACATGCCAAGAATATTCCTTGTGATTCTTTCCCCAGGCTTTGGCATGTGTGTGAACTAGCAGTCTCGATGCTAAGTGTCGTCCAGCAACTGTAGGTATCTGGGTTTTTTTGGCATCTAGATTCGGCTGTCTCACGTCTGGCTTTTCACACATGCCAAGGGCCTGCAGCTCTTGCTGATGGTGATGTACGTTAAGGTGCAGGTTTTGAGTATTCACCAAAACCATTGGGACAGCCAGAAACTTCAGCTGGAAATTTCTTTTTCTTCTTCTTGTGATAGGTCTTTCAGTATATTATAATTAGACCAGCAAATTATAATTAGACCACTATTTAAAAATACCTTTGTAAAATGTTGGGCCAGCAGGCAGTTGCAGAAATGCGCTTTTTTTTGTACTCTGCAGTCCCATATGAGATGAACCAATTGCCATAACTCCCTATCTTCAGAAATGTCAACTATCTTGTTGGTTTCTGTGACTGTGTTGTGGCTCTTTTCACTAGATGAGAAGACTAGCTAGAAGTGAAGGTTTAATTGTAAGTTTACAAAATATTTTTCAGTTCTTCAGAGATTAATGAAAGCTGAGTTGGTAGTTTTTCTTGTAGGATTATTTTCAGACATTACAAATGAAATACACCTCTCGTGTCTTTCCATGAGAGAATTTCAGTGTGTGGAGCTTTCAGGTATGTTCTCAGCAGTTTTGGGAACAAAAAGTGTGCAGGGGAGGATTTTTGGTATTGCTTATAGGGAAGTCATGGAGCTATCAAGGATGTCATGGAGATCTGATTGCCACTGAAATTTATGTAATAGTAGTGGCATTGTCTTTAAGGTTATGGTGGAAGGTTTTGTCATTGATTTTGCTGGCAATAAGGTCAGGCCAGCCAGTACTGCTTTGAAAATGTGAAGCTGACAAACCATGTTATGCCTTGCTGTTGCAGTGGTGTCCTCCATCCCTGTAGTTGCAGGCAATTCAAGGCAAAGCCAGAGAGAGAAGGTGCATTTCCCAACTGCGAGGCAGGGGCATGAGTGACACAGGCTGCTGCGTGTGCTAACCTCGGCACAGCAGTGCAGCATGCCCCAGCTGAGCTGAGCTGAGCTGGATAACCAATTACATTGGTTATTGTGGGGGGATTTTAACTACCCTGATACTTGCTGGAAGGCCCTCTCTATCCTGGAATGTTGATGGAACAACGTATCCTTGGCACTGTCTCTAGGCATATCAAGTATAAGAGGGTCATTAGAGGCAGTCAACATGGCTTCACCAAGGGGAAGTCATGCTTAACCAACCTGATAGCCTTTTATGAAGACATAACCAGGTGGACAGATGATGGTAAAGCAGTGGATGTGATCTATCTTGATTTCAGTAAAGCGTTTGACACCGTCTCCCACAGCATCCTGGCAGCTAAACTGAGGAAGTGTGGTCTGGACGATAGGGTAGTGAGGTGGATTGTGAACTGGTTGAAGGATAGAAGCCAGAGAGTTGTGGTCAGTGGGACGGAGGCTAGTTGGAGGCCTGTATCTAATGGATTCCCTCAAGGATTTGGTACTGGGACCAGTATTATTCAATATATTCATCAGTGACTTGGATGAGGGAATAGAGTGCACTATCAGCAAGTTTGCTGATGACACAAAACCAGGAGGAATGGCTGACATGCCAGAAGGCCGTGCTGCCATACAGTGAGACCTGGATAGGTGGGAGAGTTGGGTGGGGAGAAACTTAATGGAACATAACAAGCTAAAGAGTAGAGTCTTTCATTCGGGCAAGAACAACCCCAGGTACCAGTATAAGTTGGGAACTGACCTGTTGGAGAGCAGTGTAGGGGAAAGGGACCTGGGGGTCTTGGTAGACAGCAGGATGACCATGAGCCAGCACTGTGCCCTTGTGGCCAGGAAGGCCAATGGCATCCTGGGGTGTATTAGAAGAGGGGTGGTTAGTAGGTTGAGAGAGGTCCTCCTCCCCCTCTACTCTGCCCTGGTGAGAGCCCATCTGGAATATTGTGTCCAGTTCTGGGCCCCTCAGTTCCAGAAGGACAGGGAACTGCTGGAGAGTGTCCAGGGCAGAGCCACAAAGATGATTAAGGGAGTGGAGCATCTCCCACAGGAGGAAAGGCTGAGGGAGCTGGGTCTCTTTAGCTTGGAGAAGAGGAGACTGAGGGGTGACCTCATTAATGTTTATGTGAAAGGTGAGTGTCAGGAGGATGGAGCCAGGCTCTTCTCAGTGACAGGCAATGATAGGACAAGGGGAAACGGGTGCAAGCTGGAACATAGGAGGTTCCACTTAAATATAAGGAAAAACGTCTTCACAGTGAGGGTAACAGAACACTGGAACGGGCTGCCCAGAGATGTCGTGGAGTCTTCTTCTCTGGCGACGTTCAAAACCCACCTGGACGCATTTCTGTGTGACCTGATTTAGCTGTTCCTGCTCTGGCAGGGGGTTTGGACTAGATGATCTTTCAAGGTCCTTTCTAATCCCGGATGTTCTGTGATTTTGTGACTGGCATCGCTACCAGGTGAGCTTGTAAAACTCCAGCTGCTGCTGTAGCTCTAGATGTAACTAGAGATAGGGAGTTCCTGTTCCGAAAAACTTAGAGTGAAAAGGAAAACTAGTCGAAGGCTGGAAGGGAAAAAAAGCACCAACATCTTATAGGCAGTGGATTGAAATTAGGTGCCAAGTGGTTTTCCCAACTATTTAGTGTGTTTCTGTGATAGAAGTGGAAATAAACATCAGCTCTGTTCAGCTTTTTAACTACAGGACTAGCTCTTATCTGGAAATCATAGAATAATAGAATCATTCAGGTTGGAAAAGACCCTTGGGATCATCAAGTCCAACCATCAGCCCCATTCTACAAAGTTCTCCCCTACACCATGTCCCCCAACACCATATCTAAACGACTCTTAAAACACATTCAGGGATGGTTACTCAACCACCTCCCTGGGTGAACAGAATCATAAATGTTTGAGGTTGGAAGAAGGGACCTTTAATCATCATCTATTCTGTTGTGTAAGGTATTTGTAGATGCAATATGAGGATGTTCCTCACTGTGTATATTTTAGGTGAGTGCAAGAGGCTTACAACTGTCATAGTGTTTGATTTACCCATGAAATCTCACTGTAAATCCTACACTGGGAATCAGCCCTGAGAATTCACTTTTGACTAATGGTTACATTAGCCTTAAAAGGCATTCCTAGTGTAACTGGCAGCTCTCTTTTCCACTTCTATTTTTCCTGTGCCCCTTATACACTGTTGATGTCAGCTGCTGCCAGCTTAGATAAGAGGACAAAGACAGAAGTAGTATTTTTTCATTGTGTCGCATTTGATTCTTTGCTTTCTTTGTGTCATCCTGCTGCGTTATTTATGCTCTTTGTCCTTGCAGCAAAACTTCATTAACCAAACTCCTGTTTTGTGGAGTATAATCACTGTGTTTTGGAAAGTGTAAGGTTTGCAAGCAAACCATATTACCCAAGTTATTCTGTGGTACAAGTAGTCCTTTTCAGTCTCACCAATTGATTTTAATCATACCTATGATGCAGCAAGTACCAAGTTAAAAAAAAAAAGAAGGAGCATTAGAAATATAATTCCATCTAGCTGTAAGAGAAAATGAAGAAGCCATGAATGCATTTTTATTTATGAGGATATATTTTCTGAAGGTTCACACACAGCTCAACCCCTCCCCTCCCTGCTCCGGGTGATTATTAGTAATTGCTCCTATGTCAGCCTTAAATGAGGTTCACTTTCCTCTCCTGGCAAAAGCAAGAAGCACTGAGATTCATTGTAAAAGGCAGGACTATCATCAGCATCAGGTTACACCTGTGCAAGTGCAGTCTTCATTTTGTCATGCTCATGGAGTTCTAGGCAGTACTGTAAGCACCATTCAATCTAGTTTTAATGGGCAGTCACGCAAACTAAGGTTTTCTAACATGAGGTCAGAGTTCTATGAGAAACTTGAGAAAAATCAGCTACCAATCTGATCCTTCACTGCTGTTCAAAAGAAAAAAAAAAAGCAAGTGTTAAATTGCTTTAAGAAAGTAATTGCTGTCAAATTTTATTTCTCTAACTTCTAGTTTATGTGAATTTTGAATTACCAGAAATTATTATCTTTATTTCTATTTATTTATTGCCAGGAAACCTCTGGCAATTTCTTTTACTGTTTTAAAAGTATAAAAATGTATTTTAAAAATAGTGATTTTTATCACCGATCTGCTATAAAGTATATGCAGATTTTTCCAAAGTTCCAACAGTTAGCCATGTAAGTTATTTTTCCTGAAATAGTTATTTTTAAGTTAGGACAGCTTAATATAATGAGTTCTTCTTTTTATCCTATCTTCGTAGCATCTTTTTCATACTACTTGGAGAAGCTTTAGTATAAATTCATCACTTTTAAAGTAATTTATGTGGGTGCTAGAGTCCATTGTCTGTTTCTCCAGAATATTTTTATGGACTCTGAAATTAGGATTCTCCTATAGTCACAGTGGTTTCAGACATACTACTGGCAGACTCAAGGTGAGAGAAGGAAATACAACTAGACAGGGTAATAAACACACAAATCACAAAATTTTGGAGCAGATACTAGCAGCATGTGAAAGAATTGCTTTGGCTCAGTGGTGATACATGGTTCCAGCTCAGTTTCTGAGCAGAAAACTGAAACGTGCTACAAACTTCTGTAGAAATAGAGTCAGCATTTCCAGAGCACAGTAGGGAATTCACTTTGGAGAGGACTGACAGTTCTTCTGGTACTACAGTAGGTGAAGGCTTGGACCTCGGTGCAAAGCTGTGTTAGGTGGAAGGAGCTAGAGAAATGGTTTATTCCTGTGATACAGCTACAAGCATGTGTATAGTGCAGAATGTGAGTCCATGCAATAATTTCAAATGTATTCTTTAATCTCCTATTCTGCCTTTTTTTTTTCTCTTTTGTTTCTGGCAGAGGGCTGTTAAAAGCTGGCCTGGGTTTTGGTACTCTTTCACTAATGTTAGCTCCCTTTTTATCTGTCTCCACTTGTGCTGTACAATTGGAGTAAACAAGGCTTTTAAAAGTTATTAATATCACAACAGCCTATTTATATTTGGTATTAGTAGTCTCTGAACACTTGTTTCCATCGCTCAAATCTTATCCCAAGGGAGAGTCTTCCTATTTTATTTATGTTGGACGTTCTGTGCCCATTTTCCTGTGTTAAACCCTAAAGAGGACTGAAGTTGGGACCTGCATCTTCATCTGTTGGGACCTCAGGTTGAACAGATCCTTAAATTGGCATCCCCAGTGATTACGCCTCTATTTTTTTGAGCAGTTGTGTATCTTTGTCATGAAGGGATGTGATAGCTGACGTAGATCTGTCTCTGCTTCTCAGCTGCTTCTGCCCATCTTTTCCTGATGAAACATAGAGCTGTTACAGAATAGATTGTCTGCCCAAGGCAATCCAAAGGAATTGTTCCCTATATGGTATCCTGAATTCACCTGTGGCAGTAGCAAGGGAGCTTCAAAGCTGGTATCTTTGGTTGAACTCCACTTACTTTCCATAATGGTATGATTGGCATCAGATGATCGAGGATAACATGTCCCCTTTTCAAAAGCTGTGGCACCAGCTTCATTTTGAGGTCACTCATAGCATGGTTTCAACTAGAAATCATTCTAAAAGTGCCTGCTGTAATGGAACTTGATTCCTATACTGTAATAACATGCTGTTTAGTTTGGTGGGTACTGAAGCAGAAATCATGCTAAGGCACTGTAGGTGGTCTTGGGCCAAGATCTCATTTAGTGCTGGATTAGTGCCTAGGCTGATGTTGAGTTTCCTGCCCCACTTTCAGTGATGGATTCTGATTCTGAAATGTTTTATGGAAGTCAAAAGCTTTAACTTATGTTTCTTTTTTCTTTTCCAGGAAATTAATACTCAGTATAAACACCAAACTGTTTCCCAGTGGCACACCAAAAAATACTGACTCTGCGACTTCATTGTTAATTATTCTGAATTGCATTTAGTAATCCATGGATAAGTTTATATTTCTGCTCAATTGCTTCCCCACAAATCCAGTGTTTTTTCCCCAGATAACTGAGTCTAATGAAAATTTGATGTCTTTAAAAGTTATTTTCAAGTTCCATCAGCAGTCATCAGTTTTGATTCAGAAACTCACCAATGAAATTTGAAGGCTGTGTTACGGAGATCATAATGAGTCTTTCAGAACATTAACATCTGTAAAAGCTGTGGATTTCATATGTTAACTTCTGAGGAACTATACTGATAAAATTATAATGAAATCTCTTACTTGCCAGTTCCATGGGAGTGATGAGAGGTAATGAAGCAAAACAAAATTAATGGCTTCATGGGGTCTCAGCAGGATGTGGAAAAGAGTCTGACTTCTTGAGGTGGAAACTCCTTGTACTCTTAACATTGTATTGATGTTCAGATGTTTCTACAGTGACTGAAGGAAATGGAGTAATCTTTTGATTAAGACAAGTTATTTTAGGCAGCTAGGTTATGCCTCCTGTCATCTTCAGGCAGATGGTATCTCAGTGCCTCATTCACTGAGAGGGAGGTCAGGGGACTGCTCTCACTTGCCTGTGTTCCTGGGTCCAAAGCACTATAGGATAGGGGCAATCTCCTGTAGTTCATCTGTATGGTAGATGGAATAGTGACAGTCCTAGCCACTGCTACAATATGAATATACCATAAAATAAAAATCACAGACATTTAGCCTCATTCCTCGCTTATTAGTAAAATTTAGTCCTCGCTTGTATTGGGGGTTTGTCTCTAGTTTGGTTATTCCAACACTTGCTTTGAAAGGGAGGTCGACCTTTATTAATGCCACAGTAATAACATTTCTATATACAACAAAAAGCACTGGTTCTCTCACTGTATATAGTTTATTGAAGACCTGTAAGGTATATTAGAGCTATTTGATGAAAGCTTCTTCTATGCTAGAGGTAAACTGGTGGAGAAGAATTCTTTTTTGTTCAACTTGAAATGAATTTTTCGATGCACAGTGGTGACTCTTCCTTTGCAGGAAATATGTGTATTCAGTTATCTAAAAATATTTATTGTGTTTCTCTGGGTGCTTAACATAATACATTATTATGTATTATGCTATGGGTCTTGCTGAAATCTTAGTCTTGGGAAAGCTGTCTAGAATTTTCATGTATACTACATGAAATTTTTAGATACTATTAGTGATTGTTTCATGGAACATCTGGTTAATGAGGCATTTGATTTGGAATTCTGTAACGTGCAGAATCCAGTTCAGAGTCTGAGTTAAGTCTGATTCTTAAACTTTGTAAGAATCATCTGAGTATGTTAGATTCAGCAGAGGGACAGCTGACATAGAGACAGGAACCATTAACCCTCAGAAGTCCTGTGCTCTTACGCCTAGTTTTAGAAAGAACTGTGGTAAAGTGAGAAAGTTGTCTCAGAATTAAGCTAAAAACTGTAAAATAAATATTTATCCAATGGTGTCCTTGAAAAGTTACGTCCAAACACAGCTGAAAGCATCATAAATCTTGGCAGATTACCTTGCCAATGTGAAAATAGACAAGCCTGATAAAAAAAAAAAAAAAAAGGTCAAGGATCAGCTAGCTGAATGAATCAAAGCTTTTACTAAATCCTTCTTAAATACATCAAGAACAAAAACCCTGCAGAGGGTCTGTGCAGTTAGTTGATTAAGTTATCAGTATAAAAGAAGCACTCAGAAAGGGCATGGCTACTGCAGAGAAGCTAAACGAAATGGTGTTTACTGCTAATTGGGAAGATTCCCAAACTGAAATTCTTTTGCTGGGGGGACGGGGAGGTGGGCAGATGAGATGGGTTGACCTAAAAAACCCTCAAGGATGAAATTGCTTTCTGGGTAAGGTAATATCTGATCTCACGCTTTAAACTCCCTGGGTACCTGAAGCCTGGAGAGTGGCAAGTTTTATGCCAGTGTTTAGAAGAAGAATAGTCAGAGGACTGTAATCCTGACATCCGTACCATTTGAATGTATAGGTATTATATCAAAGAATAAAAGTCACAGAATTAAGTAGAAGCAACTTCGGAGGAGTCAGTAGGATTTATTTAAAGATAATTTCTACTTTACAAATCTTGGAGTTTTCTTGATTGGGGTGGGAAAGGTGGCTAAGATTGAGATTCCCAAAAGGCTTATGATTCTGATAAAGTTTGACATCAAAGGCTTTTCAGCTGCCATTGGATAGGAACACAGGTCTTTGTATATTAAGTAATGGATTAAAAGATAGAAGGAGGGGTAAATGACTGATTTTTATTTTGTGTGTGTGTGTGTAGGAGGGAAGTTACAGGCATTTTTTGAGAATTTGGTCTTTGGCTTTTGGTAAAGCCAGTGAGCAGTCAAATGAGAAGGTTTGCTGGTGTTACTGTTCTTCTAAGCAGTAAAGAGAGGAGAACAGTGAAGGATTGCAGGAGGCTTGTGTAGAACCAAGTAACTGGGCTACAGGGCAGCAGAGGTGGTTAGAGACTTCAGACATGTAGCAGGACAGTTCAGCCTGGAAAAAAGAAGGATGAGAACATACCAAAGAATCACACAGATGGCAAGAGATGTGTGGGTCTTATCAGAGATGACAGCAGATTTCTCTGATGGAGATGTAAGAGCATGTTGTAGATGAAATATTTCCAAAGAGTAAGTGCAGGAGTACTTAAAAGATAAATCCTTTGGAGGTAACTAAATAGACTGACTTCGACAAGCTCAGGAAAATACCCGAAACAAAAAAAAATAATTAGAAGAATATTTGAAGGAAAGTATTAAATATGATTGCAGTGTTTTTACGATTCCCTGTTTTCACTGTTGGAGGTAGAACACTGGTTTATATTCACGCCTTCTCCATACCGGTATGGCCACTGGTCTAATATCCAGTTGTGTAGACTGGTGAAATTGATATCTGAGATCTATTTTCATTTATATATAACTAAGTATATATAGAGTCATTACAACTTTTAGTAACTCCACCAAAATATAGGTGGAGATAAGAAAAAGAGATNTGAGAAAAAGAAAAAGGATTTTTTTGGGTTTTTTTTTTTTTGGTTTTTTTTTTTGTGACTAGGTTTCCTGTTCGTTTTCTTTCAGTATCATTTTATGGTGATAGCTTTGTGGAGTTGAACACGACAGAAGCATCCTCTCAGACATCCTTGCAGTTGCAGTTTCGAACAAGCAGGCCATATGGACTGCTTTTTCTTGCAGCTGGGAAGAAGGATTATTGTTTAATTGAGCTGCGCTCAGGAAATTTACAGGTATGGTTTATAACTATAGCTAAAAAAATATGTGTAGCCTGTATTGTTTAGCATGTTTCTTCAAGTTGTTGTCTATAACAATTCTCAAAATTTATGTATAAAAATGTGAAAGTCACATAATGTAATGTAATTGAAAATATGGTATTTATTTCTTACAATGATAATTATTAAAATTGACCTCTAAAAGCCTTTAAGATCTGTAGATCTTAAGATCATTGTGTTCAAAACGTGAGATTCAGTAAAGGCAAAATTTCAGATTTGATGGTTAGCATCATAGAAAATGTTTTGGATCCAAATAACACTTTTTCTTCAAGGTAATTTCTTGAAGGATCATTGTCACGTAGGCTCTTAGGAGTTTTTGTCTTAGCAGAACTGCAGAGCAGTCCATTCCCTCTTCTGCAGTTATTCAAGTCATATTTGTGATGGCAAGTAAACCTACACAAAATTTTGGTGGGATTTTATTTTTTCAGTTATATTTTTGTAAATTATGTACTGAATATGAAAATTTATGAAAATTCATCTATTTAATAATAATATATGATTGTGAAAAATACTTTGGATTTTGATAGTTAAATTCTGTCTTTTGCAGTTGAGAATTAACTTTGGCCTGGGGGAACGAGTACTTCATTCTCAGCAAAGATCTCAGCTGAATGATTTAGCTTGGCACCTGGTTGAACTACATCATGAACATGATAATGTCACGTTGGTAATTGATAAGCATGATAGAACTAGTGCAAAAATGCCTGGAATTCTCTGTGAATTAAATATTGACTATGGATTCTACATAGGTGGTATTAGTAAACTTGATGTTCCCTACCTTGTTGGAGCACTGCCCAGTTTCCGAGGATGTATTGATGATGTGCTATTCAATCAGCAAGATATTCTGATGCCTTTGAGATCTTCTCCTGGCTTTAAAAATGTCCGTGAGGTTTCGGTTGGATGCAGTGATGAATTCTTTGCAAGCGAAGATGAACCCATTAGTTTCTTCAGTTCCAGATCCTATGTTTCTTTCCCATCATGGAATGTTGATGATGAGGGAGTCTTGGAGTACACATTGCAAACCTCAGCTGCACGTGGCTTGCTGCTTTATCATCCTGGGCAAGCAGGAGATTTCATTGCAATGGAAATGGAAGATGGATTAATTAAAGCCTATGTTGGCAAACATAGAGGTAGAACCCAGCTTTCCTCTCGTAGGTACGTCAATGATAGTCATTGGCACTATGTCAAAATGAAGTTTACTGCAGAATATTTGCAGCTGACATTGGATGAAGAAACTGTGAAAGAATCGTTGCCTCCCCACAGCAAGCTGCCCCTTCTGGAGGGTTCTTTCTTTGTAGGTGGTGTAGATGACAGCACACGATCAGAAGTGATTAAGTTGGAGCTAAATTCAGTGTCTGGGAAGTATGCCAGAAGAGGATCCTTCAAAGGTTGCTTAAGAGATCTGAAAGCCAATTCAGAAAAGAAATCACTGAAGAATGTTCTGGTAACAAAGGACATTTCGGCTGGATGTGAAACAGAGAGTACTTTTCATACAAGTCCTTCTTTAGAGATGGCTGTAAAGAACCGTAATGTGAAAGCAGCCCCAACATTTCCCATTTCCCCTGATAGTTCTGTCTCTCTGAGCAAGGAAGACAAAAGCCACCTTTTAGTTCTAAGTAACTTGGTTGTGCTAGAGGGCGGACAAGCTTCACTTCAGTCTAAACATATTAAAGTCAACTTAGACTTTCAGAAATTAGGTATTCATCAATCACAAATTCTTTTTGAAATAAAGGAACCACCCTCTCATGGAGAGTTGAAATTAGATGTTGAACCAGTGCAGGAAGTAAATACTTTTTCTATGCAAGATGTGTGGGAAGGCAAGATTCTTTATGTCCATGATGGCTCTGAGGACACTTACGATTATTTTAATTTCTCCATTTCTACCAGCAGTGAGAAGATTGTGCCTTCATATTTGCAAGGAAATGAGCAGCATATGTTCAGCATTACTGTCACTCCAGTAAATGATGCACCCGAGATCACACTTCCTGAGGGAAACTTGCTTCTTCTCTTAGAGAACTCAAAGAAACGTTTGACTAGTGATTTGATAAAAGTCCTAGATAAGGATACAGATCCTGTGGATGTCAGTCTTTCGGTGCTTGGAAATCTGAATGCAGATGCGGGGTTTTTAGAAAATTCAAAGCAGCCTGGAAAAGCTGTTACTACTTTTTCTAATGAGGACTTAAGAAAAGGTTCTATTTTCTTTGTCCACATGGGCGTCAAGAACTCAAGGATTGTTCTGAGGGCGAGTGATGGTGAGAAGGTGAGCAACACTGTTGTCTTACGTGTCATGGCAGTTCCTTTGGATTACAGAGTTGTCAATTGCTCAGGAATAAAACTACTCCAAGGTGTTTCAGCTCTGATCACACCAAGGCATCTGGCAGTTGAAACAAATGCCAACCTCCAGGAGCTGGAGATACGATACGAGATCACAGAGCCACCCCGGTTTGGGGAAGTCCAAAGGCAGCATTCAAGGGGGGAATGGAAACAAGTCAGCTCTTTTTCTCAACGCTCTATTCAGCGCAACCGTGTGAGATACTGTAGCACTTTTAAAGAAATTCAGCAGGAAAATGTTACTGATGGATTTAAATTTAGAGTTATCATAGGAACCAGAATCAGCGAAGAGCACGTGTTTCCAATCAAAGTGAAATGGTTAAGGTACAGTTTATTGAAACATGCTCCTCTAGAAATTGAAAAATCAAAGAAGAAGTACTTAAATTCAAATAATCTTTTTGCTGTAATTGTGGATCTAGAAATACCTGAAAATGAGCTTAATTTTAAATTGCTGTCCCTACCAAGGAACGGACAGATGCTGCTTAATGACCAGCCTTTGAAAAAATATTCCATCTTTAGCCAGAAAGATATTACTGATCAAAAAGTGGCATATGAATTATTCAGCAGATACCATGAAGACAACTGTGATTCATTTAGATTCCTCATTTCTACAAAGTACCTGGAATCAAATTTATATGACTTTGAAATCTACATCAAACCAGAATTCAGAAACCTTATTTTGACTAACAAAGGCCTAACTGTTACTGAAGGTGAAGGAGAGTTAATAACAAGCACAAAATTGTTTGTGCAAACATCGGATAATAAAACTTTCCAATATAAAGTTATGCAGTTTCCTAAGCATGGGAAATTAAAATTCATTAATTTTTCAGGCTCATTCGAGAGTAATGACAATCTCACGACTTTCACTAACAAAGATATAACTGATAAGCGCCTTATGTATGTGCATGATGATTCTGAGACAGCGTTTGATGAATTTCTCGTCAGAGCTTCCGATGGAGAGTCAGGAAAGTGGGCAAACCCTGATCCAGGAGTAGAACCTTTGTCAGTAGAAATTAGATTCAGCATTTCTGTCCAGCTGAAGAATGATGAGAAACCAGTACGTGTAATTGATAAGATATTTAATGTAGTGAGAAATGGGCAGCGATTATTAACTTTGGCAGATCTTTGCTATCATGATCCTGATTCTGATTTTGATGATGGACAGTTGCTGTATACTAGACGTGGCATTTCCAATGGGGATTTGGTGCTGACAAATGATACTATGCACAGACTCTACCAATTCAAACAAATGGACTTGGAGCAACAGCAAGTCCTCTTCATACACCGTGGTGCAGATTTTGGGCGTTTTGTACTATTTGTGACAGATGGCAAGCACTATACCTCTTCGCTTCTAGAAGTTAGTGCCACTGACCCTTATGTTCAGTTGGCAAATAATACAGGCTTGTTGGTTCAAAAAGGAAAAGAGGAAACTATTACAACAGCTAAACTAAGTGCTGTTACAAACCAAGACATCAGAAATGTTCATGAGATTAGATATGAGATATTCTCTTTCCCAAAATATGGAAAAATATATGTAAATAATCTGTTGTTGGATTCCTTTACTCAACTTGATCTGATAAAGGGGTATGTGACCTACAGGCATGATGACAGCAACAACCTTGTTGACACCTTTAACTTTACCGTCCATATTAGAGATGTCCATCTGGATGCTGGAGTGCATGTTCGCATATATTTGGAAAGTCATCAGTGGCCACCAAGGATTGTGAACAAAAACAGTCTCTTAGTTGAAGAAGGAAAACCAGTTAAAATCAGTAAAGGAAAACTGCAAGTAAGTTAAAAATGTTTTCTGGTTCTCCAGTCTTGTAGCAAATTTTCTTCACTGCTTTCTTAGCCATTGCAATGTCTTCAGTCTTGCTGTCTTACCTTCTTTAGTTCCTTTTGGTTCTCACTAACATGACTGCATTCTGGATGCTTAATTCTGGAGTGGCTAACAGTGGCAAGCTTCCATTTCTAGAAAGGAAATGGGTGCTTGAGAAAGTTAAGATTTGGAGATGCTGCACTTTTGTATTTGCTTTAGTTATGACAATTGTTTGTATTTAGTGTTAATACATCATTCTTAGTTGAGCTGTTGAGAAACAGAACAAGGAAGAAAGGGTTTTGTTTGATTCAGTTTGGAGCTAGCTAACACTGAGAATCACATCCAAAATTTTAAAAACATTATCAGAAACCCGAGGTCCTTTCTCTTTGGTTAATGCCTTCCTCCTGATTGTGTACAGCGTTTCAGTAACCACCGTGTGGGGGCTCTGGCAGCACATGGCTGCGCTGCCAAAATCCTTGTTTCTGTCAGGGTTCTGCAGTGCTTAGGCTATTAAGTTAATTCTGTGGTGTGTTCCTTTTCAAAATTCAAAATGTGTGGCTGCGAAACACTCTCATGTCACATTATCTAGCAAATATGCTTGAATTCTTACTGTATTGCATTAGTAATTTGCAGATATACCACATAACCCAAACAAGGAATGGCACTTAATTAGGCAGACAATCTAAGGGTTAAAAGTGAGGAATTCAGAAGAGAACTAGTGAATTTCTCCTATTTCTGTTTAAATAATTTTGGGGTATGTTTTTAAATTTAAGGTTGTTCATGAAAACAGTTCTCCATCTGAGATTGTGTTCACCCTGAGACAGCTTCCAGTACATGGATACATTCGGAAATTTTCCTCTGAAGAAAGTTATCTCAGTGCTGACCAAAGGCCAGTTTTGAGCTTCACACAGCAAGAGGTTGATGAGGGCAAAGTTCAGTATGTGCAGACAGTTCCTGACCAACTAGACGACCGTTTTTCTCTGGATGTGACCAATGGTGTCCGAACAGTGAGTGGAATAGAGATCTCTGTAGACATCATCCCCAGGATGATTCCCTTGGAAGTGCAGAACTTCACAGTAATTGAAGGGGGATCACAAGCCCTCGTGGAAGACTATCTAAAAATTTCTAGCAGACACATTGCAGGACTCGGCTGTGAATTTATTTTAATTGAGCAGCCAAAACATGGGTATATTGCCAACTCTCGTGTTCCTGGAATAAAGTTAACCACATTTACCAGAAAACAGGTAATGCGTTTATATCTACTTTGCTGTAGTCACAATTAATTCTTTGCATTGGTAAATGCTAATTTTTGACTGTAGTGGGAGGATTTGGTGGGAGGAGGTGAGGTGCATGAGTTTGAGCTTTATTGTAGCCTTCTGAAGATCTGTGGGGTGGGGAGGCAGGATGCCTTTTTGGGGTGAACCACAGCACTTCCTTGTGTTCCACTGGTCGCACAGACGAGCGTGCTGTTATCGCAGTAGACTGATGGGCTACTCATACTCAGGCAGAGTTGTCGATACTCTGGAAACCTAAGACAGCCTGTGGTCTTGAAAAGACCAGAGGATATAGTGTGTAGATTGAACGTGGAGGAAAATGGAAAAAAAAATTTTTTTAGTCATGTCTTTGCTCACAGAGCACCAGTATGTGCATAATAGGCTAATTCTCTGTCTATTAGCTCTAAGAAGCAAAACTGTACCATAAGTCACCATCTACTAATAGTACGTTCACCAGAAAGCGTGGTAAATATAGTGGGGTTGGATTTCCATTTTCCTTTCAGGGGGAAGGAGGAACGCTGAGACTGGCAAATTAAGATATTCTGGCTGGAGGAACAAACTGATGAGCAGTAGAATTTGCTGTTGTGGACAGAACAAAGATAGAGGTAGAGATCAGATATGAGCATAAATATAGTCTTAGAAGTCATAAAAACTTGAGACAATAAATACAGAAGGGTGTGACTGGACTTGAATATTTTTGTTTTTTTAATGTGACATTCATTTTCTTTCAGCCTCTTTAATTTTTCTGGTTGTTATATTTTTCAGGTGGAACAAGAATTAATCTATTATGTTCATGATGGCAGTGAGGAATTGATGGACAATTTTACTGTGATAGTAAATAACACGGAATTGTGGAAACAAAGCTTGCCCCAAACTGTATTTGTAACAGTTACTGCAGTAAATGATGAAGCTCCCGTTATAAAAGTTAACAGAATTCTTTGGGTATGTTTGCAAAATTTTGAAATGTTAAAATTAGTTCTAACCTGATAAATACAATGCACCTTTGTTAACAGAGTATTAGGTTTGTATCTGATGGGTTAGTCAATATAATAAATTACTGTTAATGGAGGGAGACATTACATGGTTAACGTTTATTTAGGGAGATTCTAGTCATCATGAAGAACCTTTTCTGCTGTTGTAAAGTTTATCTAGAAGGCTGGCGGAGCTTTCTTCTAATCTTGTACATGAAGTCTCTTGGACTGGCATAGGGCTTGTGTGGTGCGCTGGCTTGCACCTGGATCATTGCTGCATTGTAGTATTGTTTGCTAGGGCATCTTGAAAGCTGTTAATAAACAGCATATCTTAGAAAAGTAGTGCTGCTGAGGGTGCAAACAACTTACTGTTGCCTTCAGATCCTGTCTCTCCTACCAGTAAGTATACCGAAGGTTCAGACCTTATGAGAAATGTTTTACAGCCTGTTTCTTTCCAAATCCCTAGTGGGGCAGGACAAGAGAAGAGAGCAGCGTCCTCACTGGCACTACATTAGGGAACTGGCTACATATTGGATATTTCTGGTAGAAACCAGGAATGTCCCCTTCTTTAAAAGTTCCTGATGAGAATAATACAATGGAG
Source organism: Nycticryphes semicollaris (assembly GCA_013400055.1). Lineage (NCBI taxonomy): Eukaryota > Metazoa > Chordata > Aves > Charadriiformes > Rostratulidae > Nycticryphes > Nycticryphes semicollaris. Next base: position 229,502 of record VXBJ01000189.1, on the reverse strand, counting down.
TCTGAAAATTGAGACTATAAGAAGTCATCAGAATATTACTGGAGACACTGAAGCTGTTACTGTGTGATCTGGTGAGCTAATAAAAGGCCATGCTTAGTTGTTACTTGTTCCTAACTTGTCACCCCCAAATTCCTGAAGAAAATTTTAAAATGGTTGACTGATGCTACATTTTGCTCTTAATAAGCGTATCTGGCTTTTTAATATTTCAATTTTGAAAGAAGTAACTACTTTCACTTCAGTTTTAGTGCTTTTTCAGATCTATTTATTTATTTATAGGTTTGTTATTTGTTTGTGTCACTAACCAGAACCAATTTATTATGGACCCTGTGCCCATGTAAAACAAAAAGCCCCATGTGTAAAGACTTCCTATCTGAGATCTGATGAGTAAAAACAATCAGGTAACTTTAAAAATCAGAATGAAATGGCTATAGGTCAGCTAATTTAACTGTGATGGCAGTAAACCACAGCCAGCAAAGTTGCGTTATTGAGAGGCATCAAGAGAGTGGAGATACTTAGGAATAAGTTTGAAGGAAGCCAAGAAGGGTACTTTGAGGCTGCGTTATGCTTAAGTGCCTAAACTGTACATTTAATTTTACATATTAAGTTGTGCATTGCAGAAGAAGAATGGATTACTGGAAAGGTGATCATGACCTTGTGTGTGTATTTAGCCTTTTCACGTGTGAAAAGACAAAATTTCTAAGATGCAATAATGGTAGTATTGTTCAGTTTTGCAGTGACAGCAGGTAATCTGTGGTAATCTGCAGATGACCACAAGACAGGATACCCTGCCCTGTCCAGAGACTGCTCGTGGAGGGGCAGACTCACTTCAGTATAATCCTCCCTAGTTAAAGTAATTAAAGTGGTACTCTACAGACATCAGCACAGCACACAGTAATGTTTGTCTAGTCGCAGACGAGAGGAATATATGTCCAGTCGAAATTTTTCTGGGTCTCCCTTCTGGTGCATTGCTGGCTTTGAACAGCAGTCTGTTAACAGAACTGAGGCTGTGCAGTGCACTGCAGTGCAACATATGGATTTTTCTAAAAATACCTGTAAGTCTAGGCTCTGCAGGAACAATGACAACACAGCTTAATCGAGCCAAAGTTGGTCCTCTCTGCTGGTGAGACAGTTTTGCCTATGGTTTTGGTAGTTGTGCATAAGCTGTTGCTGAAAAGTGACCTTTATTTTTGTTATGAGTGGGTACTGATAAGCACACATCTGGATTCATGTCCAGACTAAAACATAGCTGGCAATCGAATTATATACTGGGAGGAATGTAACGAGATGATCTTTCTTCAAAGCGAACTTGAACATCCCAAGTAGTTGGGAGAAAACAGATTTTTCTTAATCCTGCTAAATACCAAGATGAGGTAGGCATTCGTGTGATGCTTGTGCCATGTTTGAAGCCAAGCAGTCTGTGGTCCTCAATGACATTGCTAGTGGTGAATGTGGAGTAATAAACTGTATGTTGCTTTTAAAAAGGGAAGAGGTCTTTTGTATCATTTGAAAGGTTGGAAATGTACAAAATGTTCAAAAGTACAAAATGTGGGATGAGTACTGTGAAAACTGAGGTCCAGAGGGATGATTAGAGTTGATGGAAGTTTAGCACTTCAGAAATTTTGTAGACCTCAATGTAAAAAGTTAGAAAGAACTGCTGAAAAATTAAAACTAGGTTAGCATATGTCATCCGGGTCACAACAACCCCATGCAGTGCTACAGGCATGGTGAAGAGCGGCTGGAGAGCTGCCTGGCAGAAAAGGACCTGGGGTTTGAACATGAGCCAGCAGTGTGCCCAGGTGGCCAAGAAGGCCAACAGCATCCTGGCCTGTATCAGGAACAGCACGGTGAAGAGGATTCAGGAGGTGATTATCCCCCTGTACTCAGCCCTGGTGAGACCCCCATCTTGAGTACCGTGTCCAGTGTTGGGCCTCTTACCACAAAAAACACATTGAGGTGCTGGAGTGTGTCCAGAGAAGGGCAGCAAAGCTGGTGAGGGGTCTGGAGAGTAAA
>VXBJ01000189.1:212175-227334 GCA_013400055.1 Nycticryphes semicollaris | reverse complement strand
GATCTACTGTTGAGAAATAGCTTCTGTGAAGAGCTGCATTACATGGTCAGTGATGTTGGTGTGTATATGTGAAAGTTAATTTTGGCCTTAATCATGGGGCTTCTCCAAATGCAAGAAACTGTTGAGCACATGCACATATATTGAATGATGCCTTCATCTCTAACTCCCTGGCTTCTGAGGCATCTGTAACGTTGCTTCTTCAAACAACCTTGTCTGTTGTCTAAGTTAGAAACACCATCAAGATTATGAAGATTATGAAGAGTTTCAGGAGCACAAACAACCAAACATTTTGGGAGCTGTTTCTGATTTTAATCTAGGAAGTGAATGTAAGTGAAGTTTTTAGGACTTCGGTGGTTTTGTGGTGTGTTTTTTTTTTTTTTTTTTTTTTTTTTTAACTGAGAATTTGCAACATGCTGAAGTATTTAACATGAGGTATAAGATACAGAAAGTTCTAGTGCCCTGATAGCTTCTGTAATGTATGCTAGTAATCCTTGCATTTGAAAGCCTTTCCATTAGAATTGAAAGTGCGTGAGGGATATGTTTATGTAGAAACTATGCAGAATTTTAGGTATAATTTCATAAAATTTCCACACGCCCTATAGTAATTTTTTTTTTTCTGTGGTGGGAATAGGGAAGGGAAATAAGGTATTTAAAGAAAATCACTGTCCTGGCATTGTTCACTGAGTCTATGTATGTGTTTATTGGTAGTGATGCTGTGACATGATGGCATCCTCCTCTTGCCACAAGAGGGCCATATAGTCCTAGAATTAAATTTTTAAAATACCACATTCAAATACTCATTACTTCTTTTTTCTTTAAGTCACCCTCCAGAGTATTAAAATGGCTGTGAATATGGGGTGTCTGGTAAGCTATGTAGCATGCAAGGAGATGCTGATAAACTGAGTGCTGTAAGTAGAGCAGAATGGATTATCTGCCAGCCGGCAGGGTTATGAACCTTTTTTTCGGACTGTGCCTGTGGAATGTGTTAGGCACATGTAAAGTTCATCTAATGATACATCCTGGAAGATCAGATACAGTTTTCATGGTAGTCTTCAAGGAGGACTTGATGCTAGATGTGGAAAATAAACCATTTGTACAGTATTTACAGTATTAGTGTCCGCTTCCCTGCAGCCCTTTTCAGCTCCTGGATCTCATTTCATTCCTCAAGGATCATGTTGCAGGTCATGGAGCACCTTAGCATGTATAATACTTTAAAAAGCACTGTGTGTTAGTGTGCTGGAACAGTAGAAATAGACATCAGCTTTATAGAAAAAAAAAATTTTTTTTCCTTAACTATGGGAAAAAATTCTAAATTTTTGGACATTTAATAAGGCATTTGTAAGAACATGTTTACATAATCCTTATGTTTTTGCATATTCTGTATGTGACCCTTTATTTTCTGTGTAGAATAACATGAATCAAGTGCTACTGAGGTGAGTTCAATGGTCTCAGTACAAAAGCACACTGATGTGCTTTTTTTGGTGCCACTCCGTCAGCCAGCCTTTGCTATTCATTATCGTCCTACGTTTCCAAAGGTGGCATCTTTTATCAAACCTTTATGTCAGTAATTACATTACAGAGAAATGTATATTTCAAGGGAGAAAATAGCTATTTCCTGGTTGTAATGTGAAAAGTAACACAACTTCTTTTTCAAACTTTTTTTTTCCAAATGAGAAAACACATTTAGTTTCATTTTATTATCTCTTTTTCCATGGTACGTATTTTGTGACACAACATAGCCTGAGATCTTTCTTCTATTGAAATGTCATGGCAAAAATCCCAGTGCCTTTAAAAGGTTTTCTTCCATGACTTTTATTAAAAAGTAAAATGAATTATTAGGGAAAAATATGTCATTGCTGATTTTTGGTTTTGTCAGAGGTAAAATGCCCTTTGTCAAGGATCACTTTTCCTCTTCAGCCATTTGGTGTGGTGTTATTACCAGATACTTGTTAAGTGTACTAAGACACTAGGAGGACAGGAAGGGACAATGCAGTATGTGTTCTGAAGCTCAAGCTGAGGTTTTTCAAGGGTCAGGCTCTTAAATTCGTATGCTACATAAACTCTGCATGCAAAGAATTAGTACTGATGTATTGAATATTTAGGAATTTATTTTCATGTTGAGATAAATATGTATTGTTCTTTGTTAGTACTTTTGTCTGAGATTTGAAATAAATACAGCAAAGATGAAGAGTAAAGTGAGCTGTTGTTACCATTTCCAAACAAGAAATTATCCAGTGAGATACAGATGAAGCTAGGATTGCAGCAATTTCTGCTTGAAAGAAGGATCTTGCAGTTTGTGCATATCTTAAGCTGAAAATCCAAACACATTTAGATTTACTAGAATGAAGTAATGGGTTTTATACCATCTTTCAAATACTCTTTAGGTATTTTGTCTGGAAGCAAGACCTTGCAAAGTGCTAAGCAGCTGTTGGAGTTGTTGATTCCTTCATCTCCCACTGGACTGAACACCTCTGTGGGTTGTTTCATGCATTAAAACAGGGCTTTTTGTGCATATTGTCAGAAGGAAATAATGCAGCCCCAAGAAGTGTTCCATTTGTATTAGAGATGATGTTTTTCTTCTTTTCTGCTGGTGAAAGTGGAGCATATTGAATGCCTTGCCTGCTGTGAAGTGCATGACAGTAATATTCACATGTATGTGTTGGAAAGGAGCTCCTTGACTCAGTTATCAAAATACAATTTTTTTTTTTTTTATGTATGTAAGACTTTGGATAGTGCCTGACAAATAGAGCACTTGTGCTGCAGCTGTCTAAAACTCAAACTGATGTAGGGTGTGTTTGCTTCTATTCTTTCACGGTCATGTTTTTTAAAAAACATTTGTCAACCTTAGCTGTTCCAGTCCACGATCAGAGATTTTGGTGGACAGTAAGGAAACCTGTCACAGCTGCTAGTGTTGCATAGCACAAATCTTTCTTTTTCTGTGAAGGTTTCTGCCCACCCCTGAATTTATTCTGCGTACGTTTTCTTTATTATTAATATTTTTTATTTTTGCTTTTCTAGGTGTGGGTGGGTTCAGTCACAGAAATAACTATTGGTGACCTCTGTGCAGAAGATAAGGACTCCTCACCATCAGAACTGATATATTCCATTACTCCACCTAGCAATGGGCACGTGGCTCTGAAGTCGTCTCTGAACACAAGCATCCTTAGTTTTACACAAGCTCATATAATTGAAGGGCAGCTGGTATTTGTACACAATGGTATGTGGCTTCAAAAATACAGCCTCTGTTACCAAAATACTGCTCCTAGTCAGTATATTAGTGTTTGTAATCCTTTGAAGATCTCCTTGTAATGTCACAAAAATCTCAGAGCACCGGTTATGCGATACACAATCTCACAAACTAAACAGGAAGGGATCTGATGACTACTTAAATGTGTGCTCACCAAGAAACCTTGGTGTTTTAGTGATTCAATTGGTAGCAGCCTTCTTTCTGAATGGAGGTTTGCAGTAGGGGGGCGTTGCCTTACATCTTTCAGAGGTGATGAAATACGTTTTTTTGGACCATTGTAGTTGAGAATCTCCTGAAGCCTTTCTGTCTTGGTACAGTGCAGAGCTATTCATGGAGCAGTAGTCTCTCAGATACCTGCCATGGGGTACCTGTGTTCCTCAGAAGCTTTGGGCAATGAAGTTATGGGTCATCTGTGCGATGTCATCCACTCTTTCAGACTGTGAAGGAATTCATCGTTAACCACTGACTCTGCTCTGCCATTTGTCAGAGATTGGGTTATTTGTGCTGCTGTTGCTACAGAGAGAGTGTGTGAGCAATAAAAAAAGAAGTCAGGGTAGTTTCATTCATCCTGGAATGGCAGCGCTGGGAAGCCACAGGAATGAAGATCCCAGCAGGGTTCCAGGCAGAGGAAGAGGTGGGGCTTTTTCAGGGCTGTAGCTGCTTTGCTCCTGCTCCAGCTTAATAGAGCTGGAGAAGAAAGGAGGTGCTAAAGTAGAAATAAACCAGCTTTGGGGAAGGAGATGGAAGAGGTACAGCTCTCTCTTGCTAGCCCTGAGGCAGGCTGGAATTATTTCCAGTGCTCCCTTGGGTACAGCAGTCACTGCAGTTCTGTGCTGTTTTCATGAGGGTTGGTGCAGGTTAAAGTGCTTTGACTTCAGTGCACTGTCTTGCTGAGCGCTTATGTGTTGCTGAAAGTGCTTTACAAGTAGCTGCTGGTGAGCTGTAAGTATCCTGCTCAAATAATTTGGCCAGGAAATGAAAGGTCAAGGGCACGACAAAAGTGAGCCAAGCTGTTTAAATTGTTCCAAGGGAGACTTTGACATGTAAAAACCCCTATGGTGGTAGGACGGTGGTAGTCTCAGTGTGAGGAAATGAATCCTCTCTGTGTTCCAGAAAGGGCGAATGCACATCTGTAGCCTTAGGAAGTGAATCTTGATTAATAAAAGTAAAAAGAACAAAAAATTTCATTTTCCAGTGAGTGGGAGTGTGGGATGTACAGTGAATTTGAAATGTAAAATTACCCAGGTCATATGTCAGCTTTTGCAGCTGCTCTTGCTCTGCCATCTGCTCAGCCTTATGGCCTTCAGTGTTTCAGAAAGTACTTTGGACATTTTGCTTCTTTTCCTTTCTCAGTCTGTGGCTTTCTTTCCTCCTTCATCTTGGACTGTTGCTAGAAGTGTACTTTTTACTCTCATCTTCTTGCTCTTGGCCTTATTCTGGGACCTTTCCTTACCTGGTTGCTGTCATTCAGCTTTTTATGCATTTTCTCTGTCCCTTGTCTTCAGTCTTTTGGTGTGTGCTAGCTTCTTTGGCTCCTCCTGAGAATTACCTCCAATCCATGTTCTTCACAGCCTGGTGTCTACTCTTCCACTTGCTCTAACCGTTTCTGAGGGGAAAAGCAGCATCTTCTTGGCTGAGGCAGCTCTTCCATCCCCTGGCTGCTCCATGTGGCACCGCAGATCTTTTACATCCATTCATGGCAGTGACTCTCCATCCTCAGGGTCTTTTGTGCTGCCAAAGAAAGTACTACCGCACTTTGCTATTATGCCCTCTAATATTAGGCTTCATAAATTTTCCCCTTCATCTCTGCTCAGTCTTGAGAGTTCCATTATGCTACTTGTTCTGTGCTGCGAGTTGCAAATCTCCCTCTTTTGTTCTCATATTTTCCCCTTACATTTTGTGTTTGTTTCCTCTGTAATCCCTGATTGTTCTGTCAACAGCATAAATGAAAAAACAGAACATGTCTTTCATTTTCTGTACCCCTCTTTCAACGTGACAATTCCTTCCCTTCTCCACCCTTTCACATTATGGGGTCTGCCCTAAACCCTGCCAGTGTTATCCTTAGGGCAGAACTAAATCAACTCTTGTTCGCCTTGAAGCCTCTGTGTCTTTGCAGTGCAGTTTTCACAATCCTCTTTCTGGTGTCCTTTTTATCACCTCTGATCAGATATGCCTTTAAAAATTAATTGTGATAAAATAATACCTACTCCACCCAGGCAGCACTTCTGGATTTAGTTCTGTTCGTGACTCTGCAGGTGACATCGTGTCTGTGTCAACTGAGGGGGTTGACCTACATTAGCCAAAAAAGCAACTGAGACTAATTAAGCCTTTTTTTTTTTTGTTTTCAACCTGAGGCAAATAGTAGACTCCTCAGTGCCTTTTTAAAATGCACAACTACTTGTACATTTTTATCAAGAGAAAACATCAGAGAATAAATCTTTTAAAATGAAAACAGTATGACCTGATCTTCCAGAGCTCTGTCAGTGCCTGGCTGGATATAAGAGCATCGCCTGGGGTAGTTGTTAACTATAATTTCAGAACCCACATTTGATTCTTATGATATGTTAATTTATAGTTAGGCAAGGAGCACTGATCTTAAAGTGAAAGTACGTGGTACCTTCTCACTTTCAGGATGTATGTTCACATAGCTCTCTAAGATCTCGGGCTGATCTGGGCAAAGCAAGCAGAAGGGCAGTGATAACTTTGCAACAGTTAGTGTTTCAGTTTTTCATTCTCTCTTTCTACCTAATTAAACCATCCGGGGAGCCTCTACTTAAAGCAAGATACAGGAAGCTCTGTACACCTCAATAAGTCAGTTCTGAGAGAGGTAATTTTACGGGAATCCACTCAGATTCCTGGAGGTATTTTGCTATCACTTGTGCCAAAGTACATACAGGTCCGAAGATTAAAGAAGAAAGTGTGCGTTTATTATGAGTACACATAACCTCTGAAATAGTTTAAGCTGTGACAACATGCACTCTTCAGCAAAGCTGAAGCAGTGCGAAGAGGCAAAGAAAACAAGCTGAGATTCAGTCCTTTAAATCAAAGTGAAAGAACATTCTAGTTGTTTCTCTCCAGATTCCTTCTTTGATGAAATGTGGCTGCTTAAGTGTTTTGGTCCCTCCCAAGACATAAAAGGAACAGGAAGTTTGGCAATCTCCCCCAGGTTTAACTCTCTCCCGAGTTCCCAAGTAGGAAATTTGTTTCCCTAAGTTTAATTTGGTTTCACCTCCAGTGGGATCAGCAAGGAAAGGAAGGAAGGACCAGTTAACCAATTTACATCTAAAGGTTGTCTGGCCTTCAGTGTAAGCAACAGCCAGTAATTCTTCATTGGGAAGGTGTTCTCTGCATTATTAATTTATTTGGTTCTAATTAAGATACAAAGGTACTGATCAAAAATTGCTTCAGGATGACTTTGGATATATTTCACTGTAGCCAATACCAAAAGGTGTCCAATGTACGTTTGTATGCTTTGGATGACAAATAGAATATTCAAGAATAAATTTTCATTTTTGTTTTCTACAGGAGCAATGTCTGGAGGCTTCAACTTTCAGGTAACAGATGGCTTGAACTTCGCACCTCAACAGATTTTTAGCATCACAGCTCAGACACTAGTCATTAGCCTTGAAGTTAACAAAGGACTCGGAGTCTTTCCAGGTCTGTTTTTAAAGATTGTCGTGGTTTCATCCACTTCAAAAAATTGCTTAATATTTGTCAGATAATGAGCTGGCCACACTGTAGAAAACTGTATCTGGGAATGTCTATCTGCCTGATTTTTAAAAGAACACTTATGTTTTCTCAAACAACATATCACTTCATTGTTTTATAGTCTGTAACTTTTTGATATGTGCATGTGCTTGGAGTGATGGAAATTGCCAGTGAAATATATAAGCACAGTGTGACAGTAAGCCTGTCTGCCTAAACTGTGAACATTCCCCATTCAGCTTTGTTTAAAAGTTCTGTATTATATTCATATATTTAGAGGTATCTTAGCTGGTTGTGATTTTGCCTGGTAAAAGCAGAGTGAAGTTTGTCTCTGTGGGATTCTGAGTAGCACAGGAAAGCTCGCCAGGTTGCTAGTTTGCTTTCTTTCTGTTTGAGCTGAGTTACAGAGAGCAGCACAGACTCACTGATGATTCAGAAGGACTGAAAACTTTGATTCATATTTGTGCATTTGGAACTGGCTGGATCAGCAGCTAAGTATTTTTTTTTACAAAATCCTGCTCCTGCAAGAGTTGATGTGTTAAGAGTGTGTCACCAGAGCCATTTACTGCTTTACATTGGCAAGAGTAGCCTCTCATTGAGTTAGTAATCTAACATTAATTGCAGAATGAAAAGAGACATGAAGATTAGTCTTCTCTCAGAGATGTTTTGCATCACACTTTCATTTGTGCTACCTTCGTTTTCCTCTGCTCACGATCTGTATAGCCAGAGAGAGATTGAGAGTTGGGAAAACTCTATAGGTATTAATCTGTACCTTTACTTATTATTTTGATACAGAAGAGGAGCACTTTAGTTTCTTAAACTTCTTGAGTATAAGCTGCATAAAGAGAGACTTGCAACAAAAGCAAGCATTAGTATGGGCTGCCCAGGGAAGTGGTTGAGGCACAATCCCTGTATTCCAAAGACAGGTAGACATGGTGCCTGGGGACATGGCTTAGTGATGTTTTTTGTCAGAGTTAAGTTGATGGTTGGACTAGATGATCTTAAAGGTCCCTTCCAACCTAGATGATCCTATGATTCTGTGAAAAGCCACTTAAACAGTGGCAACAAAAAATGAGATTGTAGCAGCATGATCTTCTATTTCAGTCGATATAAATGGGATTCACATAAATTCACTTACAAAGCTTATTAGTCTTCAATTTTGGTGTGTAATGTTGCCTCAGGCACAGGGGTTTACAGGAATTCTGTCTTAAGCCAAAGATAATTGTAGGAAAAGTGTGCCTGATAGAAGGCAGAGTCTCAAGGCTGCCAACCAGTTCTGAAGTTTGCAAAAATACATTTTTTTTCATCACTGCAAGCTGAATTCATCTAAGCCTGCAGTTTTTCCTGAATTCTTTCTTACTTTGGGTTAACAAAATTCACTTTTGGTGTTAAAAAATTATTAGTAGCTTTTTCACCTGTTCTTTTTATAATACTTTTAAAAGATACCTGGAGCTGTCTGGGTTTCAGCTGTACTTGCTTATCGTGATGGTGCCAAACGGTTAATACAAATAAAAGCAACAGCCAGTATCCTGTTATACTTTATAACACTGTAGGAAAAGTCAAATTTGAGACAACTTGACAGATCTTCTCTCTAGGGAAGTAAAAATGGAATATAATGCGGAGAATTTGCCATGTTTCATGGTATAAACTATTCTTTCAAGCATATTGTACTACAATTTTATAAGAGCATATACTGCTGTCCTCTTTTGTGTTGGATATACTAGATTTGTTTATACAGTTTATGGACTTTTTTTCGATTCAACATAAGTTTGTTTGATTCAGTGTGCTTGGTAAATTGACTGCTAGATACATGAGGGTTTTTCTTACATACGATAGCTATCTACAATGTCAGGATTTGCTCTCTTCAGGGAAGCAATTGCTCAAAGAAGGAATAAGCTGAGTTGCTCTTCGAGAAGGGTAGGCAACCCAACTTGTGGGTATTCAGAAGTAAAGCTAAGCCCTCAGTAGGTGAGGTGATTCAGGATTGTTTAGCAGTGATAGGCAGGGTGCTTATACCAAAGCATTTTCCAGACTTCAAATGCAGGTAGTAAAAATGGGTGCTGAAATTATTAGGTAACGATAATGGAATCATGCTGTTGTATCCTCCTTTGTACAGATTCGTTTGGCCCTACTCTGTGTCACCCATCCTTGTTGTGTCTTCCTCCCTCATCTCTCTGCCTTTCCCTTGGGGTTGGTTTTGTGATCTCTCTGCTCCCATGTCTGGGAACAGACAGTGCTCTCACTTCTCTTTCTTTCACCCAGTCTGGCAAATAACCTTCGTCTCCCTGCTGAGTCGTCACACCAGAGCAGAACTACTGTGGGTTCTGGAAAAGGTTCTCAAGGCTCAGGACAGAAGTGGGTGAAGGAGAAGGTTATGTCTCAATTTACAGGAAAGTGTGAGAGACTTTTTTGTCTGTGTCCCTAGGCTGTATTTTAGCCTGTGGTGTGCAGTGAGTGAGATCAGGTCTACTGGGAACAGCCCGTGCCTTTGTGGTACACGTCCTCTGTCCCCATGTCCAAGCACTGTGATGGTGGGATAACCTGGTACAGTTATGAAAAATCAGAGCGGTAGCATCCATCACTGCACTGTGACCATGTTTGACAGTTACTCTGTCTTACTTTGTGAAGGCAATGAGGCCCGATTTGCATAAGCAGGAGGTTATTGAGAAATAACTGTTTGCAGATACATATGATCTGATTAACTGTTGCTCTCAGTTGTACATTCCTGACTGCATCTGCTGAATGCACAGCACAAGGTCATGCTTCCCTCTATGTGGCCACACAAAAAAAAGGGAAAAATGGAGAGAGGAAGAGGAGGAAGACCTATATAGCATGGAAGACTTTGGTTTGGTTTGTCACAGCTATGTCAAAAACTGTCTTGGTTTGACTAAATGCCAGAAAACCCTTTATAGTCTGTGTAATACTTAAGCCAGAAGGCACTACTTAGTGTGGTGCTATGTATTAAAAGGATTTTGTTACTTCTGTCTCCATCCATCTTAGTAACACATTGTTTCAGTTCAAGATGTTATTTCTGTTGTGTGATGGTCTTCCGAATTTCTTTAATTCAGTATTTATTTTTTAATTACATTTAATGGAAACAGTATTGCATCTCGATAAGGTGTAGTTCGAGCTTCTGACAATAGTCAGTTTTGGTTTGTGTGTTCACTAGAAAGTTCACTATGTTAGGTTTCTCTCTGCCAAATCACCCTGCCTTCTGTGGGCAGCTAGGGTAACAATACCCATTGATAATGGTGACTTCAGCTGAAGTTTTAATTCAGTTCTAAGCATGTAAGGTAGGAGCAGGGCTTCTTACACAAGTTCTGTTCTTTACTTTGGGTTGTTTTTGCACAAGCTGATATTTAGCAATTACATGTGCTGAAGAGAGCTGCCCTTTTGTCATTTCTGTAAAAGAGGTACATCTTACTGATGGGTTTTTTGATTGAAAAAGCTGTGGAAGAGTTATAACTAGAATGTAACTCAAAACAGGCTAAACTTGATGATCTTATAAAATGTTATTAAAATACTAAGTAGAATTCTTAGATAAGAGGGTGAGTCGTGCCTACAAAATTTACTCTTTGGGAAAAATTGCTGTTACAAATCTGTGTTACTTATAATTGACGTTTTTTAGGTTCCAGGAAACCTATTTTACGACATGATCTGAAAGCTGTAACCAATGATGTGACCAGTGCAGGAAACAGAACTATAACTTTTATGATTGTAACTTCCCCAAAACTTGGAAGGCTGATCAGAGTAAATTCTGATAATACCACTCAGGAAATCCTCAGTTTTACGCAGTCTATGGTAAGCATTTACTGTATAATAACTAGTTCAGGGGTAGATTGTTACTTCAAAGGGCATCTCAGTTGCTTGTTCTTTTTCTGACCCAGGAACCAGGCATATGTGACCCATCAGTGCAATCACTGAGATTTGCTGTGTCATTAAATATCTGGCAACTAGTAATGGATGCAAGAGGAGCCTTTGTTCCTCTCTGCTTGGATACTAGCAGGGTCTTGGCAATATCCACTGTTTTGCTTGTAACAGTATTTTTCAAGAAGAGCTGTTCTGGTGCCATTAACCAGCAGGCTGAGGTTGGAAGGCTTTAGTTTTTGGCAGAAAGAATAGCCTTCTGCTCCATGAGAAGTCCAAGTATCAGATTCATTTCAGCTGTACATAGTCCTCATGGGTGTCCCCAAGAGGACTTTTATTGACTTGATTGCCTCTGATATTAAGTGTTTAAAGAATCTTAACTGTGATACAGGGTCTCATACTTGAGTGACTAAGATGTGGCAGCTCATGTAACTTGATGGAAAACATTATTTTGCAACTGAAATGACTTATGTCTGTGTGTGGAATATGAATCTAACTCTGTGCTCTGTGTGCAGTAAGTTATTCTCAGAAAATCAAAGTGCTGGAGATAAATGGAGCTCAATCTCCTGACATAAAATTAAGATATAATTTCATTTTACAGGCTTACATTTTACATTTACAGATTGTAGATGTGGCTATTTAATTTGGGGTTTGGAGGAATGAGAAAATCTATTGGCCAGAAATTGAAACTTTGCCAGTAAAACCTGAAAAAAAGGTTGATTTTTTTTATTAATTATCATCACACCTTGAAAGAACCTGGCCAAGGGGTGTAATGAAATCAATCTCCACTTGAACTTTATAAATCAAGATGAACACAGAATGTTTCTCTTATAACCGTGTTTCTAATCCTGTTAAGTTACTGGTCTTGTTGCAATAGTTCCTGAGTTCTGTCTTGCATTATGATGAAGATGAGCAGTATAATGACTCTGTTCCCTTCTGTTCTTAAAACGTGTGATTTTTATGAGCATTAGATAAAACAGATAAGCATGTCAGACAGAAAATATTCCATCTAAGGTTTTGAAGTTTTACTGCTTTAGACTATGATATTATCTTTACATAAGTTTATCAGACAATGCCATGTCAGAGCAAACCACATTCTCTATAGTTTTAGTTCTGAATAATGTATAGTTAACTTTCCTTTAAACTTTGTAAATTGTGTAAGGATTTGAGCTTAATAATAATATGTATGCTTTTCTTCTCTGTTGGAGGCATTTGTATTGGCCATTTTAACTTAAAACAAATAGAGCTAAGGGACTTACTGCTAAACAGCTTGCTATTTATTCTTGTAGAGAGTGGGGTATAAGGAAAAGAAAAGAGATCCTAAATAAACTTTCACTGTCTAACATATTGTATCCACATGAAGTTAAATATCAGTGGGAAAAAGATACTGATATTACAAACTTTGTAGATTCCCATATAAGGTAATGGAGAATAAGGCATTCAATTTCTGTGTGGCAATTAGAAGCTAGTAAATCTGATTTGAATTGAAAATATTTTGTTTTAGCCCATTTCTCTGGGTTTTCATTGACTTCATTCTGTATTGTGAGACTTGAATTTCCATTTCTTACAAGTGTTATGCAGCTAGCTTATAAAAGTAATTAGCACTTTTGCTATGGTGCTGAACTCTTCGCTGTGCCCTGGGTTTATTGCTTTTGCCAAAGAAAAAAAAANGCCAATATGAGAAAATTAATTGTGCATTAAACACACCTGAATAACAATAGTTTTTGGCATGATGTTTGGGGTTTTTTGTTCTCTTTCTATGGTATCTTAGAAGTATTTTCATCTTGCAGCAAACCACAGTTTCTCCTTTATATTTAAAATCGCTACAGAGGTAAACACAGAAATCCTCACCAGTCCCATTCTCTGCTTAGCCCAAATATTAGCTTTGGTTTGCAAATGAAAAAAAAAAATCCTATTTATTAAAATCGATGCTAACCCCCCCCCTGAATTTAGAGGATGCTTATTGGGCCTGTTCTTGTTAAAAAAATTTGCTTTCTCCAACTTTAAGTCATAGAGGCACCCTTTGGAAAGTTATCCTGAATGAGCATATCCTTTTAATATTGATTTTGTTTTGTTTGTTCTATAATAGCCATTAAGAATTAAATCAATATAAGGGAACTGTAAATTGGTGATGTGCATGTCCGATTTTATCACATTGGACTGAATTTTTTAGACAATAAGTTGGGGTGGTTTTGTGGCTGTTGAGAAAACAAACACTGAAAGCCCCATTTCCCTATTGATCTCAGTGGGGGCTGTTGCAGTAATTTCAGGATTAGCTCTCTGTGTCTGTAGTCACAGCTCAGGTTCTATACTGCTAAAGTGCTTCATCTGTGATAGCAGCAGGGTGCTTTTTGTCTTCTTTTTTTCACACCTTTCAAGTGTATGTGTTGGGAAGGTGTGCTAGTGAGTTCCTTCAGGGTGTTTGCAAGTTGTGTAGAGTTATGTTACAAATAGTAAACACCAGCACCACCTCAAACAGGAATCTCTCTGGTAATTATGAACCAGCACATGCAATCCAGGTCACTAGTGGCCTGGGAAGTTGCCAAGGATTTAACAGGTATAGCTGTCTTCTCTTCAGGTCAGTGAATGAATTATCAAGACCAAGACACTCAATCTACTGGATGAGACTTAGTAAGTGTTCTGGTCTTGCAATTATTGGGAATCGTATTGCAGTTTCAATGCATTATGGTATTGATGTTAAAGTTCAGGTGTAGTTCCAACTGATGAGAATCTGAGTCTGAAAATACTGCCTTTTGCTTTGGGGCCTAAAGAGATAAATGGTTGTATTTTCTATAAATACGTGTTTCTCTGAAATGTACTGCAGTATTTCGCAGTACTTTGAAGCTTAAAACCTCACAGTGGGAAGTATAGGATTATCTTGAGTATGATGATCTTCAAGGTCAGTGAAAGCAGGCATGGAACAAGCCAGGTTCCTTCCTGTCTCTAGGAATCCCGTTCTTGCTGTGATGTAGAAGTTTTCCGCTAAGTAATCCCATCAGCAACTTGGTTACAAGGAGGAGTTTGTAACTACTGTTTCAATGGTCCTTGCACATCCTTCCTGTTTCCATAATCTCTTACCAAATATTTTTTGCTATTCACAATGAAATACCTGCATCAAGGTCTTTTTCAAGTCTTCAGTCTTTGATATGCTTTTTCAGGACAATGAATGCAGCCCCGCTGGTATTCTTATAGAGAAAAGACCCGAGACATATGATACTCTGATTGATTAAAGACACAATCCAGCTGGGCTCCTGTTCATTATTACCATTGCTATTTTGGGATATGTTTTTTAATGTTTTATACCTCTGTTCTTCACCTGAGGCATTTATTAACCATTCATGCCCAGTAACATTTCACCTGCATTGAAGTAAGCTTGTCTGGCAACACAGAGTCCATCTTAAGAGAAAGGGAAATGCAAGATAATTTCAGTGTAAGTTATATATACACTGTGTGTGGATTAAGGTCCAAAAGCCTCTCTTTTACAATGTTACTAAGGTTTTTTTTTTCTCTCCTTACACTTCAGTGTTTAAAATTATTCTCCTCTTTCTTATACTTATGGTTTTTCTTGCCCGAAACAGGTGGATGAAGGTGTGATCATGTATGAGCATTTATATGCCGAGTCAGCTGTCTGGAGTGCAGAAGATTTCTTTACGTTTACTGTCTCCTCTCCACCATCAGCTCTGGACCTCCAGGTGTTCCATATCGTCATTTCATATGAAATGACCTGGCATGGTCGAAACAGTCGCCTTCTGGCAAATACAGGTAAAGATGCTGTACAGTTTGTACAGCCTCACCTTGAGTACTGTGTTCAGTTCTGGGCTCCTCACTACAAGAAGAACATTGAAGTGCTGGAGCATGTCAGAAGGATGATATGGAGAACTACAGGCCTGTCAGTCCCATATCAGTGCCTGGGAAGGTCATGGAACAGATCATCCTGAGTGCCATTGTGCAGCACATGAGGGAGATCCAGGTGATCAGGCCCAGCCTGCATGGGTTCATGAGAAGCAGGTCCTTCTAAACAAACCTGATCTCCAATGACAAAGTGACCCACTTGGTGGATGAGGGAAAGGCTGTGGATGTTGTTTACCTGGATCTTAACAAGGCCTTTGATACAGTCTCCCGCAGTATCCTCCTGGAGAAACTGACTGCCCGTGGCTTGAGTGTGACTACTCTCCACTGGATTTAAAACTGGCTGGAGGGCTGGGCCCAGAGAGGGGTGGTGAATGGAGTTAAATCCAGTTAGTGGCCAGTCATGAGTGATGTCCCCCAGGGCTTGGTGTTGGGGCCAGTTCTCTTTAGCATTTTTATTGATCGTCTAGACAAGGGGATTAAGTACACAC
>VXBJ01000189.1:173406-211752 GCA_013400055.1 Nycticryphes semicollaris | reverse complement strand
TGAAGGTATTCAAAAGACGGGTTGATGTAGTGCTTAACGACACGGATTAGTGATTTTTTATTTTTATCAGAGTTAGGTTAATAGTTGGACTATCTTAAAGGTCCCTTCCAACCTAGACAATTCTATGATTCTATAATTCTATGAAAAGAGGTTGTGAAGTGAGTGTTCGCCTCTTCTCCCAAGTAAATAATGACAGGACCAGAGGAAATGGTTTGGGGGAGGTTCAGATTAGATATTAGGAAGAATTACTTTACTGAAAGAGTGGTCTGGCACTGGAACAGCCTGACCATGGAGGTGGTTGAGTCACCATCCCTGGAGGTATTTAAGAAACATGTAGATGTGGCACTTCAGGGCATACTCTAGTGGCTGAGATTGTAGGGGGTTTTTTGTATGTGTACAGTTGGACTTGATGGTCTCAGAGGTTCTTTCCAACCATGATGATTCTTTATTCTTTTTGTGCTCCAGATTGTTTTGGATCTGTTAGGGTACTAATGAACAAATGCCAAAAAACAAACGCCACTTTCTCTTTGGTAACAAATGACCAAGAAAACTTCTGTCACAGAGTTTACTATAGATAGTAGCTTGGAAAACTGCATATCTGCACCCTTAAAAATGAGATTCACTACCTGTGTTTGATCCTTCCTAGTGCTGTAGTGGGTATTCTTCATTTTGCTTTAATGGTAGGTGAAAGCACTGTCAGAAGCTTTGAGATATTGGTATTTCTTCAGTCTTAATGCATAAATCCGTAGAAAATCCTGTCTCTTATATGTGACTGTATTATAAAAATAGGGGTAATGTATTTTTAGCCATGATGTATGGAATTCAAGATTACCATGAAGGAGAATCTCACCTGAGTATTATCAATATTTGCAATCTAATTTCTGAATATTGCAATTGCAAAATAGTCAATTTCTAAGATGCTTCTTTCCTTTTTGCTAGGTGCCATAGTCCAGGAAGGAGGTAGAGTATTAATCAACAAAACAAATCTAGATGCTTCAAATCTATTGATTAAGCTACCAGAGGTACAGCGCTTCATGTATGAAGTCTGGTATCAAGTTTTATCTTTACCCCAACATGGCATGATTGTTGTTGGAGAAAGAAACGTGTCTGAAGAAAAACCTAACTTCTCCCAGTACATACTGAACAAATTTGGAATTGTCTACATACATGATAATTCTGAATCAGTTAGTGACAATTTCACTTTTGCTGTTTGGTTAAACCTAAAGAGCAAATCTGCAATAAAGCCCCATAGTGAAGTTTTAGAGGAGATATTTAACATCACTGTTGTTCCAGTGAACGACCAAGCTCCAGAACTGAAGACCAGAAGGCTGCATTTGAAAGTCCTGCAGGGGGACGTGTCAGTGCTGGGGTCAGAGAATCTGAAAGTTGAAGACCTAGATAACACCCCAGCTGAGCTGAAATACACCATTGTTAGCAGCCCCAATAATGGTTATTTAGCAATGAAAAGCAATCTTAGTGTCTCTATAAAGGATTTCACGCAAGCTGATGTTGACAGTGGCAAAGTTTGGTTTATACAGGATGGAAGTTCATCTTCTGGGGTGTTTTATTTCAGTGTGACTGATGGTAAACATCGCCCTTTATACAAACTATTCAGTCTTGAAGTCATACCAATCACTCTTGTCCTTGTCAACCTTACCAACGTTGTGCTTCCACAGGGCCAGACATCTGTCACTATTACTAATGTGCAGCTTTCAGCTGTCACAAATGGAAAAAGCACTAATATCATGTATGAAATAACTCAGCCACTCAAATACGGGCAACTGATGATTGGAAATCAGCAGGTTACTAAATTTGAGCAGGCAGATTTGTACTCAGGAAGGCTGTCATACCACCTGACAAATCTCACTGCATCCAAAGAAGAACTGGAGTTTATGCTCTTCACTGCAGAAGGCAATCTAACAGGACAAATGCTGAACATCACAGTGAAGCCTTTAGTGCAAGTTGTACCTGACATGCAGATTTCAAATCAAGCAGCTTATATATTCAGAAGCGGTGACCTGGATGCTTCTGAGCTAGCTAATTTGACAAATAGTAATCCTAGATTTGAAGTCATAGTGCCCCCATCTCATGGAAGGATTGTAAAGAAGAGGTTTGTGGATGATGCAGCATTCGAAGATGTTCAGACATTCACCCAGGCTGACATTGATCGTGGTGTTGTTCTTCTAGACGTAGACACGAATATGACGGGCATTGATCTGTTAAATGACTCATTCACGTTTATACTTAGGGCAGATGCTGTGCAGCCTGCTGTCGGACATTTTCACTATTCCATAGTGCCATACAGTCCTCCGCTTGTGCAGGGTTTTACAACCGACGTGCCTTCCATAACCAGCACGACCACTTTAACGATGCACGCTACCTCAAAGGACGGGCCACCAGCCTCCTCTCAGAATGAAGAGCCTACAGCAGCACCACAGAAGACTGGACCAACCGTGTGGCCAGGGCAGAATCACCGGGGAATTCTGCATGAGGAAGGTCCGTTGCTAAATCTGGCAATGGGAACAGGTGGATCTGCGGGGGCTAAGACCACAGCCCAAGTTAATGCCAGGAGTCCCAGTGAGCAGGCAGGTGAAAGCAGCAACCTTTGGTCCGTCATTATCCCCCTGGTCCTGGTGTCTGTGCTGCTCATTGTTGCTGTTGTTTCTGTGTGCGTTTTGCTAATGTGTCAGAGGAAAAAGAAGGCAAAACCACTCGTCAAAAGTCAAACAAATGCAGCCCTCGGTAGTCCAGATCGACCTTTGGAACGGAGCTTGACTGTACCCAGTGTTACAGTGACTCCTCTCCTGAAGGGGGCTGAGAGAAGCACAGCCTCGGCTTTCGTGGCAGTAAGACACGAGCAGCTGCTTCCTGCAGTGGTTTCTCCTACTGCAGAACGATCTCTGCAGAACAGCTGGCTAAACCTTGATCCTGAAATGATCCAGTATTGCCGAAAAACAAACCCAACTTTGAAGCGCAGTCAGTACTGGGTGTAGTTATGGCCAGTTTTGGTCATACTAATCGATGTAGTAAGCAAAGGAAAGTATAGCTTTTATTCTTTATAACACTTATTTATTATAGGTCAAATGATGCACTGTTTTTAGGTGAAAGCCAAATAATAATAAATTATAATAATGATGATAATAATAATAATTGTGATCTTACTGGTTACCATGGCCATAAAATAAGATTTCCAGTAGATACTTCAGCAAAATTCCCACTTAATTCAGTGCAGACTAGATTTTGAGTGCACCCTATGTATGCAATATGTTTTGTTTCCTGTGAGACAGGGGTAAAATAGAATATTCTGTCATGGATTATATACTTTTAATATAATTACTTTTTTTGAAGAACGATGTTTCCTATAAAGGTCTTGTATTCTTTCTTGAACCACCACTTTTATTTGAAGAACTTTCAACTGTTTCGGTAAGTAATTGCTAAGGTGCTAATCTCAATAATGTCGTTTTGACCTGAAGGCTGTTTACAGGTCAGTACTAAAGAAACAAAGCTGTGATTATTTTGACAGGTGTTCACCTGGGTCACTGGACTGGAAATGCAGAGTTCAGCTCACCAACGATAGTACAGCAGTGACAGTGTATAAAGATTCCGGTAAAATACCCTTCCTGTGAGAGGTTGGTGGTTCTTTTGTTTTGTCTTTTTCCTCTTTTGATACTGAACTCTAGCCTTCGATGTCTGCAGACTGGTAAAACACATCCATGACCCCTAATCCTCATGGCAAAAACTGCGTATCTGCCAGTAGGCCTGTCTGCTGAATTATCTTTAGGCTTACGTTGTGTCTGGAAACACCTATCAAAATTTCCTGCTCCTGACAAAAGGCTAAATTTGCCTTCAGTGGAGCCAGTACAACTCCCTTTGGAGCCTCTCAATGGGGGCATTCAAGCAGATGGCTGTAGAATCACATCCACTTGCTGCATGCTATCATGTACTGTGGAGCTACTGACAGAAACAAGCCTATGAGGAAGTACACATCCCTGTCTCAGGTTTCGCAATTTACCCTTCATCTCCCAAAATACTGGACACATGTGCCTTACAGACTGTGACAAGTGCTACCTACTCTAATTTTGCTCTGGTGGTAAAATGTGCAATAATTTTGCTGTGAAGGGGATATTTTTGTAGTTTTGGAAGTCCAATCTCAATAGTGATGTGAAGTCTCCAGTTAAAGTCCGGTCTTCATTCAGCTGTGGACAACAGCAAACTTCTTATGGACCCAAGAACAAGCTGACTTCAAGGGCATGAACTAACCACTAACTTACTAACCACTGAACTTCTTGTCTATTTTTGGACTTTGGTATTGCAACAGATTCCAGTTAGCTTATCTGTACAACGCTGTGCTCGGTGTTGGGACAGAGTCTCAGTGCTGCAATGCACATGGTTAACACTGGCATACCATTTTTGTTTGAGCCTAAGTACTGCAGTTTTTGCTTCTGTAGAACAGATGTATGGCCCTCAACATCCTTGGTGCTGCTCATTTCACAGTGCTTTGGTTTGGTTTATTTTATTTTTGTAGTTGATGATTAGTTCTGTTTCTGTCATTTATATATTTCAATTATGGGAAATTTTCACCTGAGAGGACAGACAGATGAAGTCTCTGCTTACTGCTGTTGTCTGGGTAGTAAACACAGGACCAGTGAGGGGAGTCTTTCTCATCTGTACCACCTCTGCTGTGGTCAGCCATGATTGTGGTGCATGTTGAAACAATGCATTTTTCAGAGCCGACTCCAGGAAGAGTAGTCCACAGCAGTGGAAAATATGCAAGCCACATCTTCAGCTGGTTAAGTTAGTGGAGCTATGAGACTAAAGAGACTACAGCTATGAACCCTTTCTATGTTCAAACTGAAATGCATTTGAACCCTGGTACAGAGTTTTTATTTCTCTGTCATTATCATTTTTCCCTGATGCCAGCATGAACAGGTTTGAACTCAAGCAGTGCGGTCAGTGTAAAAGGCTGGGGTGTTCAGGTGTCCCAGGGTGGATGGACTGCTGCAGGCCTTTTCTGCTTTTCCAAAGAAAATCTTTGGCACTGTTTTTAGAAACTCTCATCCAGAAAGATGGTGCTGCCAGCCATTGCAGGGACACCCCAGCAGCCTTTCATTTGTGGAGGTGCAGCTGTACATCTCTTGCCATTTCCTGACACCTCTTCTGCAGACACCAAGCAGAGAGCAGCTTCCTGCAGATCCCAGCTGTCAGCTACAGCCTGACCCCAGTGCCTTCTAACTGGCAGCAGAAACCTGATCCTTTTACACCTTGTCTGAGGCCTCATTCCAAGGACGACTAAAGAATTATCATCCCACACTTCCCTGACACTTAAAGAAGCCTGTCTTGCATTTCCCTACCACTGAGACCATTCTATCAACAGCCAAGGAGCCATCGTACTCCAGAACCTACGAGGAGACCAAGTGATAGGCCCCTGGTTTGGTACCAGAATATTGCGGTGCTGAAAGCTGCTGGCTGGAGTCTGGTGACAAAAGGCACACTGCACAACTGTGACAGGCTGAACAGAAATGGGGAAGTGAAAGGTGTGCTTAATGAGATTTTGCTAAACGTACCGTTGTAAAGGCAGGTGTGCCCAAAGCTGTGGTGTGCTCAAGTGTGCCGTGGAGATGGAACACAGAGCTGCCGAAGTGCTGGCCATGGTATAATTAAGACCATAATATCATAGTGAGGGAGTGGAAAAAACAACAATGCAATTAGAACTCCACGATTGAATGGGCATTCTTGAGTTTCAGTGCTTGCAAGGTCTGAGCACGTAATTGTTAGTGAAAAATACTGAAAAGGTAATAGGGTTTTTGCTGGATTTTTTGGTGTCAGCATAATTGGCTGAACTCTTTTCCTCTGTTTCCAAAATGCCTTTGACTCGCAGCAGTTGCTCATTTCAAGTAGAATAGGCAGCGTGCAATTACATTTTGAGCATTGGGCTCAATTTTTAAAAACATTGTGGCTTTTTTGTTTTGTTTGCGTTTTAAATAAAAATGGTCAAAATGCCTAATTCAGCAATGAAGTGTGCCAGCATTCAGCTGTCTTCCTCAGTTGGTGCTACCGTGAGACAATCGTGCCAAAATGCCTGCCATCTTATGGAATATTTTGATGAGATCTTCATATGAATATAAATATATTGTGTCACCGATTACTGGGTTTCATACAAAATGCGGAGGTAATGTTGTAACTGGTAACTAGATGTGGATTTTGTTTTAATAGCCTACCCTGAATCCCCAGTACAAAAATATAAAGTGCTATTAAATTAATGCAGACTTTCCCTATAGACAATACAGGGTAATCTTAGGCAGAGGACAGCTCATCTTGTTCTTGCATTGATAGTATAGATAAGAGGAGTCAGATCTGGATGAGCTGAGGTCACTGATTTAAGTCTGGCTTGAGGTGGTAAAAACTCACTGGGAGTAGTTTCATCCTGGGTTTCCTAAATAACAATCAGTATAGAAAATCCCCAAGATAAACACTTTGTAGTTATAGATTTTTTTGTGTGTGTGTGTGCGATTTCAGGAGCGCCCATACTTTATGGTCACGATCTGGTTTGAATTTTTTCATTGTTTCACTTAACCTTGAAGTTGTATTTATTTAGTGAAGATGGGGTTTTATGAAGGATTCCCTTTCTTAACAAATGGAGTTCTAAACTGCAGCATGGAGGTGCTTTGAAAACATACAAAACCAATAAATTGCCTTGTTTATAATCTAAGCTTATATTTTTGTGTTTTCTTTAAAGACCTGTAAAGTACTGTGGTTGGTGCAGAAACACAGCAGGATCCCGTTGCCAGCAACAGTGTTCTTCCGAGTTTTCTGATGTTTGTTTTTTAAGTTGCATGTGTGCTGAGATTGCCGGTGTGCCGTGCCCAGCGTTGTGCTTCTCACATAATGCAGGTGGCAGGGCAAGGAGAGACTCCTTGCATCTCATCATGCACGTGCCTGGCCGTGTTCGGCACTTGTGTAAGTGTAACATCAAAGTAAATGCATTGATTTGGGCTTGTTCAAACAGGACTGCACCGGGTTTATTTAATTTTTTATTTAATTACAATTTTTCTGTTATTTCAATGCTCATGCTTAGAAGATTTAAAAATATCAAATTCCTAAATGTCAATGCAATAGTGCTGTTTTGTCTTTGATTTTTTTTTTGCCTCTAAAGTTTGTCAGATTATCTTTTATTCTTGATCAAAAATACACACTTGCTCCAGCTTCATACCAAATGCATTGTTTGACCTGGTTTTGATTTTTTGTTAATCAGAACTTGGCTGGTTTGTAGTTGTTCCTGTAACTTGAGATAAGGAACTTTTGTCTTGAGACGTCAGAAATGCTGGCGGCCGGTGGGGCAGCTTCCCCCATGCCGTGGCTCAGTGTCCCAAGGGCAGAAGTGTGTGTCACCAGTAGCAGTGCTTGGTTTTCAGGGCCATGTCCCCCTTCCCCAGCCCTCCTACTGTCAGAAAATGTTGGCTTGGGAGGAGAAGAAAACAGGACAGAAATGGTCGTAAACCTTTCATGGTTTTGCTTTTATTAAAATATTAGTAAGAGGCAGTTACAGCTTTTACTGCAGTAGCCTGCTACTACCTGCAGGGCCACATTCAGCAGTGCATCTGCTTCTTTGTCCTGAGCTGCAGCCTCCATCCTGCTTGCAACCATTTTTTTTTTCAAGTCAGTCCTTGTGATTTTATGTTAAAGTACATTCTGTGAATATTTTTGAACGAGCTGAAAATAATTGTCCTGGCATATTCAGTGGAAACTCTATTAATTTATCTTCACTCGTTTCAAGCTAAATAATTCCTGCCAGAGCCTGCATATCCCAAATGCAGTTCCAGAACAAAATGTTCTTTCATTGCAACTGGTGAAATCCATAGTTTCACATCTGTTTGCAGGGAGACACTGTATGGTGAAACGCTTGCTTTACATGATCGTTTCCTCATTTCCAGTCTTGCTGCTTGGTTATTTTTGTGGTAATGCTTTATACATGCTGGTAACTGCTACTTAGGCATGAAGTTGTTCACAGACTGAGGTTTTAGCTGCACAACCTTTGCATGGCATCACAATGAGAAGGCTATCGGGCCTCAAAAATTTGTTGGGGAAAAATGAATACTGAGCAGACTGAGCAGTGGAATGGGATGGTACTGAGAACTTCCTGCAAAACACAAGCAATAGATGGGTATAAATACATGCAATTTATAGCGTGTGACTGGTCACAGTGATTTGCTCCAGCCAGTATACTGTACAACTTCATCTTGCATAGCCACTTTTATCTATGGTGCTTGAAAACACATTAATGAGAAAATTCTCAAGAGAATAAAAAATAATTGGAGGAATCAAAAGTTTGTATTCCATATACAAGTACACATTGAAGTACATACACATGAAACAGAACACATAGGGGAGAGGCACATAGGAAGTTGGTTTGAGGCCTGCAAAGCCAGCAGAGAAGCTGATTTGCTGGCAGAGGGTACTGAAGAAGAGGTTGGTTAGAGAGGCAAGGAAGGTCAGGCGATGGGACAGAGACAAGTTCTCTGGGCTTGGATGGAGGTTCTAAAAACCAGGGGAGGTCATGTGGAAGCAGACCCCTGGGCTTGTTTGAAAGGCCGAGGTGACCTGTCGGGCAGAGCCTCTGGGAAGCAGACTGTGATCTACCAGGCTGCTGGGGAGTTCACCTCACCACCAGAGAAAGGGAAGAGCAAGAATCAACATGATGAGTTTTGTTCCTGTTAGACAGGAGAGCTGTGCTTGGGAGGGGGTGGCAAGACTTAGAAATACAGTTTGCTTTTTCTTCTGCTTCCCTCTGCACCTGGCAGGAGATTTTGTAGAAGTAAGTCTCTCAATGGCATGAGCATTTTTAACGTTGACTTTCAAAGGTGGCTGGCTTTCAAAATGGGGGACTCATCAGCTCAGATTGCTAAAATCCCTCCTCGTATAACCATTGCCTCTGAGCTGAGCTGCCTGGCTTGTAACTCAGATATTAAAAGTCTGTTGGCATGAATACTGCCTTAAAAATAGAGCTGCAATGTTCATACTGTTTTGGTCAAAGTGCAGAAAGGAACAGGGTGAACTTGTCCAAGTATTTGGCTGATTGTAATCGCAATTAATCATTAATGGTAAATCTAGTTACCTGCAGACACTGAAAGATATTTATAAGTAAGGCATCAGAGGTTCTCATTTTGTGTGCTGCTAACTAATGCAGATAAAGATGGACCTGAGTGTAGTCCTTGCAGGAAATAATACTACCTTGAGGACTGATCTCATTTGCACCTGGCTGCACAAAATACTGTGGAAGAGCTGTTTGAGGACTAAGATTAGACCAGGTGTAGAAATAAGCAGCAGTGGGACTAATCAGCTAGAAGAACATTGCCTACTTCATGGCAATTCTTAGTCAATCTGTGTTGTCCCTCCCAGGTCGTACCCACTGCTAGGAATGCTGCAGTATAACCACCAGTGAGACAATTTGCCAGTTTTCCTTCCCTAAATAAATTTGCTGTTGGTTGTGGGGCTTAGTTTCATTTGTTCTTCGCTGTTGTGCTAATTTGTGGAATTCTAACATGTCTGTTTGACAGTCCTTGGTTCTGAATATAGGATCTGCCCTCAGAAGCCCAGTACTTGTGTGGGTGCTGCTCAAGAGCCAACTGCAGGGTATTGGTTGGCCACCACTGATCTGTGTTGTGTTGTGGCCTACTCTAACCCGAACCCACAAGTTACACTTCAAGACTCATTATACCCATTTACATTTCACTGGTTCCCAAAAGTGACGAAGGTTTCTAAAACTCCTCAGTGATGCTACAGCTTGGGAAGCAGCTGCTCATGTCTCCTGTACCCAGCTGAGCTGCTGTAGGCATTGTGCCTGCCAGACCTTGGTCATTGAACAGCCTCCTTCTTGTCATACCTGGTTGTTTCATAGGTGAAGGGCAAGCTCTTGCCTTCACTCTGCCTAGCCTCTCTGCACTGCTTTAGCTGTCAGGGAGAGGTCCTCTCCTGCATTTTGGTGAGTGCAGCTGCAGAAGAAGGAGGTGCTCTCAGGGGCTGTTGGGCAGTGGAGCTCTGCTGTGGTTTGACTGATTCCTCACTTCCACCCTGCTGGGAAATTCTCAAGCTGGCAGCTGTGAGCTGAAGGTGGTACTCTGCTAGGAAGCCTAGATGCACCCACATCCTCCTTTAGAGTTTTAACTTCCTTAAAAAAAAAACGAATAAATTCTTCTATTTTAAGATACACAAGTACAGAACAAGAATATATAAGCACATACATAAATCAAAGCGTCTGTCAGCAGTGATTTTAATAGTTCAGTTGTAAACAGCGCATCACCTCTCAGACGTACAACAATGATAGGGTGAGTCTACATACCTGGACCCAGCTTTGCCCATTACCTCAGTGACAATTTATGTCCTTGTCAGTTGTGGATGTTGTAATTTTTTTCAATCAATCCTTACTGCCCAGGAGGTGTACTTGTCCCTTTTATGGAACTCTTACATGGCTTAACACTCACTGGTCACAAGTTACCAACACAGATTTCTTTAGTTTGTGGCAAAGTTCATTGAGAAGCCGTTCCAGAACATAGAATCTTGTAGTACTTCAAATGATTGAAAGGCTTTGTAACTGTCAATCCAGAACTCTTGGACCTGAGTAGTGTATTTCAAGGAATACCATGGCTGCAGTTGGCAGCTTCTCCGACTTCTGTTGCTTTGGGAAAAAATGAATCAACCCTGCTACCTATGGGTAACTCTGTTTTCCAGTACAGTAGTTCAAAATAAATGGCAAAATACTTATTTTGCCCTAACTTCTTCACACTCTTTTCTGATCATGTGAGACAATCTGTTTCATTCTTAGCTATTCATATCGTAAATGAAAGGCAGCAAAAATTATGAGGTTGTTTGTGCAGCCCGTGCAGTCCACTGAGACTATGACTGCCTTTCTCTAGCAAGTGAAGAGCAGCTGTTGCTGGAAATGTGTTTTGGATGCTGCGTAGGGAAATCATCCAACTGGTTACACTGACAGCACATGCTTAAGAAATACCAAAGGTGGATCTAGCAAGTTTCTTAAGAAGCTATTTTATTTCCTTGTTTACAGTTTCCATAGAGGAGCGGAAGATGTTGTTTTCCTAATAGGGGATATTTATATTTACAAAGTACTCTACTGAGCCCAACTTTTTGTCCCATGCTGGAAGGTGTGACACAAGTGACTAATAGGTTCCACCCAAGCATGTGATGCAGCGCGAAGGGGATGCCTGACTCAAAGTCTCTGCAGTCTGCCTTTGAAGATTTCCCCAGGCACAGGAAACAGCACAGCCTCTCTTGCTTTCGGGGCAGGCACACAGGACTCCTACATTCTTTGAAAAAAACGTGTTGGAAGTGCAGACGGTTACAGAGCGGATCTGTAGCCTGGCTGGTTGGAAGTGACTTCTCTCTGCCAATTTTCTGCTTCAAGCCTGTATTAAAAGGCCCTCTCACAGGGGGGTGTAATGGGAGCAAACACTCTTGGCACCACCGTGTTGCTCAGGGTGTGAAATCCCATGTGTTGTCCATAGGCACTGGTAAAAAAGAAGAGCGTCTAGTGAGCTCTTTCAGTTCCAGGTAAATCACAAGGACCATTGTGGGTGTCACTCCACCTGCTTAGTCGTCACTTCCCAATATGTAGTGACAAACATCAGCAATTCACAAAACCTTCATCACTTCCAGTAGCCAAAGTAAACCATGCCGAGTGAAGACTGGTCCTGTCCTGCAGCCTGTGGCTGGGAACCAACCTCCCTTTCCTGATCCAGACCTTGTCCATTCCTACTGGTTGGCTCAGGCAGCTCCAGCCACGTTTCACTAGTTACTGTGAAAATCTTTTTCAGATTAATGCTCATTTGTACTGTGTGGATGTGTTTGCGTGTCTCACTCCCTAGCTAGCAATCTTTATTTTAAATTTTTTTATATAAAGTCACTGACTCCCAGCGTGGTGTTGTCTAAGCATTCAAATCATCTAGGACAAAGGCATTGCATAAGTTTTCTTCTCCAGAGAACTGCTCTTGGATATTAATGGCAAGGGTTTTTTTTCCTCCATTGTTTTACAACTTCTGATTTTTTTGTTTTCTGTTTCCAGATAAACAGTCCCACAGAAACCATGTCTTTCTCTGCATTCTCAGGGAAAGCGAATTTTCTGACATTTAACTGTCACACATCAGTTACCCAACAGACATGTTTTCCCATTGCTTTTGCAACAATGCTTACTTTGTTTTAAAGTTTTGATGAGTTACATTCATCTATATCTACTCTGTCTTGACAGTTGCTTCCCTGTTGCTGCTCCAGCTTCTACTGTTGTTCTAGCATCTGATAAAAGAGTCCAGCTGGCAGCAGATGTGAATCTATCATGGCAGAGTCTCCTTCTCAGATTTTGTGTACAACACAAAATCACACTCCTTCTTATAACCCATGCTGGTTTGGAACCACTTTACAAGAAGGTATTTTGGCTTGTTCTTGAAAATACAGGAGACAGCCTTCAGAGAACACTGCCTGAACTTGCTGCAGAACTAACTTTTAATAAATGCTGCTTTTAAGAATGTGGGGATAATAATATAAGGGAGCAGCATTCAACTTCAAAATCCCTTGTGATTTGCCATCAGTTTTCTAAGGTCAGAGCCTTTCAAAATCTGGTTCTACATTAATCTGAAAGTGATACAAACAACCGTATGTGTCCAAGCAACAAATAGGCTGGGGACAATATTGCTAAGAACAAAGAAAGGCCCCTTATCAAGTATAAATGAGAAAAATATTTATTAGGAAGCTGGTATAAAATGTTATCAGCTCAAATATGTAATGCAGTGTGCACAGCCATCTTTTACATATGGTAAGGATGGTGTGAGGTTATGAGTTGGAACAAGATGGCACAAGAGGTGTACTAGTGTAATGTTGTTATCTCTTTGCTGAGTTCGTGGGATCTCATGGAGTTTCCTAGCATCTTGGCTGTGCTGACACTTCCTAGTGTAAAATACCTAACTAAAGCCATTGATCATCTATCACTGAGCTCCAAAGTGATCAGTGGTTCTCCTTTCCTTGTCCTCATTAAAACGGAGGTAATTTCTTTAGGAGGAATCACTGGAAGATGAGGAGCAGCAGGATGAATTAAGTCTAGCTTCCCTCAGATGTGTACTTCACAGGCCCTAGTCCTGCCCTTCCTCAGGTTCATCTTCACCTCCTTCCCACATATCTCACTCAGAAAAGCTCCAGTGTGTCCAGAGCTACAAGTGTCCTGACAAACCAGCCAAAATGTGCCTATATGCTGGACAGATGGCTGCTGCCTCTTCAAATAGAGAAGGTGCCGAGCTGAGCCTGTCTTTCCCTCACCATGAGGTAGAAAATTTGGCTTCTTTCCTCTTTTTCGTTGCCAATTTTTAATAAATTTTTAAGAGCTTAGCATCTTTGAGACCTTTGCACCTCTTTCAAAGTTGGCTGTTGCATTGAAACAGAAACTGTTGAAGCTCCATTGCATTGGAATTGGCAGGCAGACAGGCAGATGGCATAGTTGCACAGGGGTTGTTCCCTCAGAAGACCAGGCTAGAAAGGAAGTAGAACAATTGAGAAAACAAGTGGTAGAACAAGTAGAAACAATCAGTAGAACAGTTCAAGGAAATTTTCAGTGCTGCATATATTGAAAGACTGAAATGTGTAAAATGGCTACCCGGAAGCAATCTGGTAAAATGATGTTTTTTAGATAGCTGAAGAACGAGGAATTAGTTTTTAAAACATGTTCTGGTATTGTCAAAGACAAATGCTATTCCTGCCCTACTACTGTTTCCCTCTCCTCTTCCCTGTGGTGCTCTTAGTTATTGGGCTTTTTTTTTTTTTGTTTTCTTTTTGACCTCCTATTTTCCTTTGCTGTGCTTTAGCTGTAAGGGGAGACTGGACTTCTGAAAAAACTCCAACCACATTCACACACAGCTGTATCTGAGGAAAAAGATCGCATGTTGGAGTTTGCCTCCTCCTAGAAAGCAGTGACACTGAGCAGGAACTACAAATGACTACAGATGACAGAAGGAAACCAGTTCAGCCTGATCTGCAATCCAGTGCTTTAGATGAAAAGGATAATCATTGGCTCTGGTCGTTTAAGGATGAAATATTATCTCAGTGCTGCATTAATGGGAGCAAAAAGAAGCAGATTTTTCAGTGCCAATGACCATGTTTGGGAAAGTAGTAGACATATGAAAGGAACCTAAAAGAGGGTGATTTGGTGAGGGGGAGTATTTGAGGGAATAAACCTCATTGTATTGCTTGAAAAAAGAATGACTGAGATCTAGCTTTATGATGGTATAGAAGATAAACAGGTAGCAGGTAATACAGGCAATAAAAAAAGGCAAAGTTAACTTCTATGTTGACTGTGAAGAAATCCATGAATAATAGGAAAAGTTGCAGTGTGAACAGCTTAACTATTCTAAAAACACACTTGGGAACATCTTCATGCTTTTGTTCATTTGGAAGTCTTCAAATTAAACCTAAAATTCTTCCTTAGTATGTATTGCAACTCAAAGACACTTACAGGCTTAAACAGACTCAGAGTCTGAAAATTTGTGAACTCAAGGATTGAGTCAAGCAGAAGCACCCTAGTGAAAAACTGACTTAAAAAGAGGAAATGCCAGCAGCCAAGCAAAGACACTTTATCCATTTAGGGAAGGGGAATGAACTGGCTGGCCTATCTTGATGCCTGAGCACATCCTCCTGGGCAGAGCAGATGGAATCTCTCCTTCTTTGCCTCTCCTTTCTCCCATCCCAATGATCTCCAGTCTTTGGCTCCAGGGGTAACAGGTACTGGCTGTCTGAACATGTGGACTTCTGCAGTGATGGGATGAAAGTGCAACCTTTGATTTGGCTCTCGCCTAACTCAATTTTTTCCCTGACAGGCAGGCTGGTACCTGAAGTTCTCCTAAAATAACAGAAGATCTGTAGTGTGCTC
Organism: Nycticryphes semicollaris; assembly: GCA_013400055.1. Classification (NCBI taxonomy): domain Eukaryota; kingdom Metazoa; phylum Chordata; class Aves; order Charadriiformes; family Rostratulidae; genus Nycticryphes; species Nycticryphes semicollaris. The sequence continues at coordinate 196,835 of VXBJ01000189.1, read as the reverse complement.
TTTATCTCTTTGAATTTAGCTATTATATATGTGCTCTGCTATGCATTGTGGAGTCCAGCTGAAAATACCTTAGATTTTAAATGTTAGGCCCATTGTACTGGTCAGAGTCACTGCAGATGTTTTTTTCAAAGCCTTGTGAGTCTTTGGTTTGGGGTTGGAGTTAAGGAGTTGGAAGGAAAGAGCAGAGCAGAGCTTGCAACCGGTTGCCTCAGCAAAGCCCATCAAGGATGATCCTCATGGTGCCACGCTCCGAGAGCACAACGCTTCTCCCACTGTCTGATGTAAAGGCACTTTAGGTGCTCTTCTGTTTCTAAACAAAAGAGATTATGTTGCTTATCAATAAGTTGACAGTGACATTTATTCCTGAATAAACTTCTCATCTTACCTTAAAGAGTAAGGCAAGGAAATGTCTATGACACTGGAGGAAAATGTTGTACCTCTTTTGTCCTGCATTCTCACAGTCAGTAGGCAGCTCATGCTCTTGGAAAATAAAGGAAAGGGCACTTTGTTTCTCACTTTGGTTTCAGATTCCTAAAAAGCTTGTAATAATCAACCATCTGGCTGCTGTTTAATGTCCTCAATGAAATAAGGATGGTAGTCTGAACTGTGTATAGAGAGTGTCAGTTTCATTGCAAATCATGAATAATTGGTAAAGAGACCAGAATCTCAGGGGAATATGCACTCTAAGTAACCTTTCCCTAATGAATGGACTTAATTAGAGTTTTCAGACCTCAAAACTGTGGAGGGTTTCTGGTTGTTTCTTTGTTTGTTTGTTTGGGTTTTGGGGGTGTTTGTTTATTTTTTTCAAATAAAAGTGTTCTAAGACTCCCTAATGTCAAGTTTTTAGTATTTCTGTATTTCTAATATTATGCCCCTTATGATGGGTGCTGTATGCCTCTCCTGAGATTCTTAGTCTGGAAATAAATGTACTTGTCAAATTAAGTGAGACAAAATACAAATAAAGATACCTAATACCTTTTTTTAACACTGCTATTTTGAATTCTGTCAGTTAAACTGTATTGCAACAGGGGAAATAACAGGGGAAGGACACTGTTAGGTTGCAGCCTAAGTAGAAAGGGTGAGCCTTTACCAGGACCAAAAAAATGCAGCATCTTAGTAAGCATGATATGTCAGCAAAAAGATCTAGTTTTAGAAAATTCTTTTAAATTTTAAATCACAAATTAACAACAAAAAATTATTTTGAGCAAGAACAGATTTGTAGTGGACTTTCTACCTCTCCTCTGAGTGAAATATAAATTAAATCCAGTAATTCAGTAGTTTCATGCTTTTTAGAGTCATTAGATGATAATAAAATCCCCTCAGAAACCTGTTTGTGGTTCAATTAGAAAGATAAGCGACTCCAAATGGGATGTTTTTCAGCACCCTGAAATACCTGGACTACATTGGTAATGGTGAGAACTGTATATTTTGACCTACATATTCAAAGCAGAGTGTTTATATCTTTGGAGGGGCTATAGCAGATCTAAGAACCTTAATTTTACTAATAACGTGAAAATGTTTTGTATGTGACCTTTAGCTTTCAAATGTGAAAGGCAGACTATCTTTCCCCTCTCAGCTTCATGTGTGTGTGGCTACTTCTGCCTGAGATCTCTCCATCAGGAAACCTACCCATTTCATTATTCAGAAATTACTGATGGTCACTTGCTTTCACAGGAAAATGTAAGCTTCTGTTTCATTTGTACTTACTTCAGTTGTAGTTAATGTACTAATGACTTTTTAAATGAAAGGGACATTTTGTATTGTAGTATCAATTAATAGAGCAGAGGATTCAATGATTCAAGCTTAGAAACATGCAGAAACACTAAGGGAAGCAACTCAAATCTTGCCCTATACTCCCCACATAACAGTTCAATACAAGTGGCAAATATTTTCACAATTTTTACTTTATGTGCCAATGTGTTGATCTTCTGTGTTCACTTGCTCCAAAAAGGAGGAAATAGATAGTATAAGAAGTAGTTAAATGTGGAGATCAGGATTTTAGAAATCCTGGCTTCTAATCCTAGCTGGCACTGATGTAGTCAGTATCTTTACGTGAAGTGCTTTACTGGGGGGACCATTTGCACATATCTTCAGGGTCTAAAAATGAAGGTATCAAAACCCAATGGCTAAATACACATGTACACCTCAACTTCTGTTTGCCTCAAATTTCTGAGCGATAATCTTCAACTTCACTAAACTGACACAAAGGTTTATATATTCACATTTTAAAAATTATTTTGGAGTACTTTCTTTTGAATAAAACAATGGAATTCAGCCACATTCCTGTACTGGGAATATGGGAGATCATGGAAAGTGAATTGCTGCTAACAGGGGAACATATGAGTGAGAGGAAAAAATGGTCTGAAAGCAAAGGTCCCTACAAGAGCCTTAACAGTGGACTGGGATGAAAGGCAGGCACACAGGCTCAGCTGCCTTTCATGCAAACTGCCCTGGTGGGCAGCAGGCAGGTGGTCCCATGGTCTGCAGAGGCACCCACCCTCCCCTTTCCAGCCACAGGGGGAAAAACCCACCTGTGCCACCACAACTGTATGAGATCCCACACCTGCTGGATGCCTTTTTCTATCCCTCTCCTTGCCTTGTTCATCTTACTAATTTAAACAACTAACTCTGCCTTCCTCCTCCTTGGTTCATGTCACAGAGCCCTTGCCTACAGTAGGAACTCTCTTTAATTGAATGTAGCTTGTTCAGTCTTTCATATATCCAGCTACTGCTACTTCCAGTAATGAGATTTTATTTTGTGAAGTGTGATGTAGTCTTGATGTAGTCCATAGACAATTTGTTTTCCAGATTTTTCAGTGTTAAGAGAGAATTATTGAATACTGGGCACTGGAAGCATAATAATGGTAGGAACTGGAGGAGGAAGATACCCACACATGTCTGAATCTGCCCTTCTGGCAGCTCTCTGTGTTGCCCTCTTCCTCGCAAAAACCCCATTCTCTATTCATGGGACACAACCACACTACAGGCTCAACGTATTTCTTTTCAGTGTGCTTGTGGAAAATGCTGTTTCATTTTGTGCACTGACAAAAAGCCCCCATTTTCCCTGATTACCATAGACCCTGCCAAGACAAAATAAAAATGCTTGTGTGACCTTGCCTGCAGTTTGTCTAATATGGAGAGTGACTAACATTCAGGTTTTCTTAGTAACTCCGTTATGTCAACATTTCCTGATTGCAATAGTCATGAGTTTCTCTTTCATTGAAACATGATGAGTTGGGCAGTGTGGGCTCTTTTTGGGCAGTCTGGAAAGATGAACCTATCAGCTGCGCTAAATTACAGCTGAATTCACTGTACTCCACACCCATGGTGTTTTGTTTTCCCTTTTCTCCATGGGCTTTTCACTTTTATTTTTCCATGGTATGATTTAGGGTTAAAGAATAAAAGAGAGATGCAGAGGGGAAAAACCAAGAGTGGAAAACATCAGCCTAAGTGCTTAAATAACAAGGCACTTTGAGAGTGCACAAAGAACAAGGTAGTCCTTTTCTATTATTTGTTAAAAGTTATTTATTTCTATAGGACCCTTGTTGACTTAGGTGAATGATGTAAAGACTAAAGATGACTGTCTACATGCCATTCACCTTTTCTGAAACTTGCACCCCTTTGGTGCATTCTGACATAAGGCAGGTTGTTAAAAGAGTGTGTGCTACAATTGTATCTGAAGAGCAAAATTTGAAAAAAAACCCCAACTATCCAACCAATTTTTACAAGAATGTTTTGTTTCAGATATGCAGTGTGCTCATTAAAATATCAACAACAAAACTCCTATTGGCTTCTTTGGATTGAGATGTAGTTGAATGTATTTGTTCCCTCTTCCCATCCAGGAAAAATAAGCTTTAAATTTCATTCCAAAAGCACAAGAACTTGACAGCACTTCTATTTTTTTTCCAAAGGCAAGTTCCATTTTCCTCTGTTAACAGTCCAGAAAGCCATGTGCTGAGGTTCCCAAGTCCCGCCTGTGCAGTTATCAGTTCTGATGTTCCACTGGAAGGTTCTGGGCGAGAGAAAATGTCTCACATCATTTGCGTCAACCTCAGAAAGAAGATGGAAAAGTTGGATTTAACGTGGTGTTAAGTCAGGACACTTGCAATCAGCGAGGTATTACAGTGCTGGCTTCCAAGCTGCTGGGCTTTGTGTCTTCTGGAGAAGGTTTAGGGGCCATAGAATTACTGGTTGATACCTGATATTGTAATCATAGGATCTGATGATCACAGAAATCATTGAGCTAAGAGCTCAACTTGGTGATTAAATCTATCCTGGTAAATCAAGTATAACAGAGATTTTTTTTTTTTTTCTGCCACAGAGGCCAATCATCGTAAGAGAGCCCACGGTGTATTAGCCTCACTTGCCTTCCCAAACATGTTCTTAATGAGGTTCGACAAGAGCCTCAAGGGTCCTGCACCTGGGGAGGAAGAATGCCAGGCACCAGTATAGGTTATGGATGGACCTGCTGGAAAGCACTTCTGAGGAGAAGGACCTGGGGTCCTTGGTAGATAGTAAATTAAACAAGAGCCAGCAATGTGTCCTGGTCACCAAGAGGGCCAATGAGATCCTGGGCTGCATAGGGAAGAGTGTGGCCAGTAGGTTGAGGGAGGTCATTCTCCCTCTCTGCTCTGCACTGGTGAGGCCACAACTGGAATACTGCATCCAGTTCTGAGCTCCCCAGTTCAAGTGAGACAGGGAACTGCTGGAGAGAGTCCAGTGTAGGGCAACAAAGATGATTAAGGGGTTGGAGCATCTCCCTGATGAGGAAAGGCTGAGAGAGGTGGGACTGTTTAGCCTGGAGAAGAGAAGGCTGAGGGGAGACCTTAGTAATGCTTATAAGTATCAATAGTTCCCAGTGCCAGGACGTGGGGCAATGGGCACAAGCTGGAACACAGGAAGTTCCACTCAAATATGAGAAAAACCTTCTTTACAGCGAGAGTGAGAGAGCACTGGAAGAGGCTGCCCAGGGAGGTTGTGTTGTCCCCTTCTCTGGAGATCTTCAAGACCCACCTGGATGCAGTCCTGAGTGATGTGCTCTGGGCAATCCTGCTTTAGCAGGGGAGTTGGACTAGATGATCTCTAGCGCTCCCTTCCAACTCTCACTGTTCCGTGATTCCGTGATCACCACAACAGGAAATTACCATGTCTAGGAAATTTTGGGAGTCTATTCGTTGTCTTGGACCAAAACCTTGCTGAGGATGATTCTAATGGTGTAACAGCATCAAGTGCCGCTGCCTAAGCACATCCCACAGCACTAATTAATTAGTGCTGCTCTACCTGTATGCCTTGTATTTAAGTGCAACGCTAACCCTCAGTACACAGCTGGTACAGTATGAGACAGGACCACTTCCCATTACTTTATTGGCAATGTTTGAGTTTTTGGACTCTATGTTTAAGTAAGTATACAAGCTCCAAAATCTTAAGCCGCTTTGAAACAGGGGATTTTCCTCCTGTGCGCTGGAAGACTCCATTGGAGGAGATTACAACACAGGAACAGCAGTGTCCCGTGGCTTGCAGCTGCATATTCTACTGGTCTCACATTGTCATGTCCCAGCAAACAATAGCCCCATCTTCTCTGGGTCTGCAAACTCCCCAGGGAGATTTCCTCATATAAAATCAAGCTGGAACTCTGTTCATTGTCAAAAAAGAGAAAAGAATGTTCACACCAGCAAAATACAGAGACAAAATGCTTAAACTGATAGAGGATGATAGAATATATAATCTCACTGGATTCACAGTCTTATAGAGGTTACTTCACTGACGTGTGCTAGCCAGCCTTTCAGAAATACATGTGTTCCCACCTAAAGTTTGCCCTCTTGATTTCTTCTGCACTGAATTCTTCTGCAACACAAGAAGGGAATGGCTTTTGCATTTTTCAGATTTGTGAAGTAAGCAATGGCTTACTTCACAAATCTGAAAAATGCAAAAGCCTGGTATGCTCTAAAGGACATTTGGTGTGAAGGAAACAGGAGAGAAACTAGTGATCAGAGTGTTTTTCATGACCTCAGCATTTAAGAAGACAAGAAGTGACTTATTCCCTGTGGCTTGTGAGAAGTATGATGTCTAGGGAAACCAAGTTCTCTGAAACAACTTGTTTTTATGGCAAAAAAGAAAAAAACCATCTGACTCACTGAAAATAAACAGGATTTTGAAATTATGAACACAAACATTCAGCATCTGACACAAAATGCTGAGTAAGTTTGAAAAGACTCTTTTACCGGCAAACAGGAACTATTTACTAATCTAATGGCTTAGCTCAGATATATTTTTAAGTGAAATGTTGTAATTCTTGGGGTTAGTTAGTCTCCTGACAAAAAAAAAAAAAAAAATAAGAAAGGCTGATCCTGCCAGTTGTCACACATCACAAGTGTTGCTGATTCTGTCTACACTAAATTCAGCTTCTCACCAAGGTGCCCCTTAACGTGCCAGACAGAGTATTAAATACTTTTCCCAGGGTAATTTTGCTCAGGTAGAAGAGAATAGATAGGGTGACCCCCTGAAGAAGCAGGGAAAGGTTGATCTTGTAGCTGCACACAACCTAACTGAATGACCAAGTACATCCATACTGTGATCTAGCAGTTCTGGTGGCACAAATGAAGACACACATTTAAAAATGAAGAGCCCAAGACAGTTCTTTAGTTTCTAGGAATTCAGATTATTTCCCCTCAGTGAAAAGAACCCGATTTATATATATACAGTTCCTGATTCCATAATGGCCTATTTTCTCCTTAAATAGGAGCAGAAGTTCAAAAGTATGTTATAAATATTCAGAACTAGTGTTGCAGATGATCACGTTATTTTAGAGTGATCAGGATCACTCTGATCAGGATCAGAAGAGATATCTGGGCAGCCTGGCAAACAGGTTCCAATGATTTAAAATGATTTAATGGAGCTGGATGAATTATTCATTGTGAGTAAATAATCTGACCAATGTGAAAATTTCTCTGCATATAAATAATTCATGATTTTTTAAAAATTAAAATTATTATTCAATCTGGCTTCATGTTTAACAAGGCTTAGTATTTGGCCCTATGTACATTTGGTATATGGAAAAAAGATCTTTTATATTAAGTTGGTTGCCTAAATCTATTTTTCTTCCCTCTTCTTTTTGCTATGATATTTTGAGGTAGTGTGAAGAAAAATATCTCTTGAGTTCCAAACTGAAAGAAAGAAGTGAGAGAGCACAAAGGTTCCTCACCCAGACGTTAGGTCATGAATGTTTCTGTTGGTTTATGCATTAAAAGCTGAAACATTAGGAAGGCATCAATTTCCATGTGCAGATGCCTGTATTGAGCAATGTTTAATGAAAGCACAGTGCACCCTTTCCGGCTTCTCTGCAGTTACAGTAGTATTGAATTAATTGGTAAATCACTTCCTTGGCCCTTTTTATAAAACAAGGGCTGCTTTTGGAGAAAATTGTTTAAAAAGTTCTATTTGAGATGGCACAAACTGATCTTATTTGATTTTTTGCTTTGCAAATCTCTCCAGTCTTTTCCAGTGCAGCTGATGAACGTACAGTTCATTGAGAGGGAATTTAAGCCTGCTGACAACTGGCTTGCTTTTCTGTTGCTGCTTGTGAATCTCATAGAACTAGTCCACAGATCATAAATTAAAAACAGTAAACTGGGAAACAGAATTGGAAAATGCTTTTAAATTACTTCTGTCATTTCATCTGTAGGATACAATGCCTGAATTACTTAAAATGAGGAAAAGAGTGCTTACTGTGACATATACACCGAATGATACTGAGAGAAGTTGTGTATCTTCCTTGACACTCCAGAAAATAGCCAACAAATAGTGACTATCTGTCTAAGACTCTGCTGTAAACCATATGCTGGATCACCATGTTAAAGTCAGATTGTTATCTGCATGTCAAAAGTACAATTATTTTCAGTTGTTGCTGGCTAGTCCCAAACCTTGCATATGTCTTTGTACACCTGTGCTCTCCCGGGACCATTTTCATTACAGCCCAATAATCCAATCAAACCATTATCTGCACTTAGCCTTTAACAAGACGAAGTGACATATTGATTTTCAAGGACTACACAGATTGACAAAGCTGTGTGCTGTGTGAATGTAGGTATTCCCCTGAAGTCATATTATTTCTAAGATTCACAAAGCCTTTCTTCATCTAGACCGGTTTCCTTCCGAGTAGACAGACTCGTTTATAGAAAAATGCATTGTATATTGCAGAGACATTCTCACTTGGGTGACAGTTTTAAGACACTTAGGTGTGTAGTTCCCACAGATAGCATTAGAAATACTGCCATTTCTTCAATTTTAGCCCTATTTTATGTGATGTGCTGCTCCACACTGTGTACACGTGGGATAAATATATATGTATCTATGAAGAGTGGGATAATTCCAGCAACAATTAAAAAGCTAGCTATGTAACGAGGACAATACTGGTGCAAAGGTCCATCTACCCTATTATCTGGTGTCCACCAGTGGCTAATATTGGATACCTACCCAAAGACATAAATCAAGAGAGGATATACACATACTATTTATTCATATGCTCCTAATATCCTTTAATCTAGGGATTTTCAGAACCAAAAGGAATGGGTGCTTTTATTCAATAGCCCATGGTAGCTTTCTCTACCATGATTTTGGAAGTTTTAGTTGCTGCTTAAAAATATGTAAATTTTTCTATACATAAGTTGATATGGTGTAAGATTCAATAACTTGATCTAGGTGTTTCTGCTCCAGCAGGGAGATTGGACTTGATGATCTTTCAAGGTCCCTTCCAATCCCTGATACTCTGTGACTCTGTTACTGATAAGTACTTGGTTCAGATAGTTCAGATATTGGAAAATGGTGTAATTCCAAATCTCTTCATGGTATTAATGAGTTTATCAATTTCTGTAATGTTTCCTCTGAATATCTTTTCCAGCCAAGTCATAGAATCATAGAACTGGCTAGGTTGGAATTGGCTAGGTTGGAAGGGACCTTTCAGATCATCTAGTCTGACCATCAACCTAACACCAACAAAACCCATCACTGCGTCTATATAGCTATATGTTTTCAGTCATCTGAGTCCTTTCAGCATCCTATTTATGGACAGCTTTTTATTTGTCTAAATGCATATTGAATTCTGTACTATCCTCAAAGCAGGTAGTCCTGGCCATGGTAAGACAATGGAGACAACAATTCAAAAACCCATAAAACCAAGTGGGTTGTCCCCTGGGTCATACCTGTAAGAGAAAACATGTTTGCTGATAGAGATGCCTTGCTCGCTATTCCCACTTGCCTGATCTGCTCTGCAAAACAGTCCCCCTGCTCCCAAAATGCAATGTGTGTAAAGAATGCCATGCTCAACTGGTAAGCTCATATTAAAATTGGCAGAAAATGTGCATTGCTGTCATTTTTCAACTGAGCTTGAATACTAAGCTCGGCTTCAGTGACACCACTGTTCAGCACAGGACCACTGCCAGCAATAACTCAGACTAAGAATGGTAACTGAGATACTTGTTCACAAACACAATTTCAGGCTACACATGGTCGCTCTCTGCACATGCACTTCCAGTGGCATGGAAATTACTTGTTTCCTACTTGGTATTATTTCTGCTTCAGTTGTTTGGCTCTTGCTGACACTCCCGGAGTCAGACTGCCAGGGGAACAAAGGCCAACTCCATCCAGATCTTGGAGACAGATGTGCTCTTGTCAGTCTGATCAATGAGCAAGGTGGAGGGCAGAGCCACTGTCTTGTACTGTGGCTCACGAAGCTGTGATTTATTGTGCTGCCTCCAAAAGATAAATGAGGTCTTGAGTCAAAGTGAATCTTCTAATTGAATTATCCAGTGTCCCAGATGGAAATGACCTTAAAAGCCCAGACCATGCAAAGAAGATATAATCTGAAAGGAAATCTGGTTCACAATGCACATTAACCTGTTCATCTTCCTGGTTTTTGCTCTATTTATGGCCCAAAGAACCCAGAATCTGCTATTTTTAATGCATAAGATAAACATTTATTTCTATTTCTAGTGCTGAGACACGAATATAGGAAGCCCTTCTGCTGGAACAAGGAAGGCATACAGCTGTCTCCTAAGCTCTCAAGCAGTTCAGGTGAGATTCTCACCCAGGGCTTAGTTGAATGCCTGGCTTTGCAGGCCATGATGCTATTCTCAGCAATGTGAGGAAGTGAGCAAGGGGGTAAGGTGAGGCTGGCGATGCTGTAAAGGTTGGGGATGTGGTGAGGCTGGGAATGTGGGAGGACGGTGATGTGGTGAGGCTAGGGATGCCATGAGGCCGAGGAAGTGGTGAGGTTGGGAATGTGGTGAATCCGGGATGGCTGTGAGGCCAGGTGTGGGGGAGGTCAGGGATACAGTGGCACACCCTGCACAGCACAACACAGCCTGGATCTGTCCCAGGCTGCAAACATGAGCAGTTGTCAACTCTGCCTGTGTTGAGAACCTTTGCAGGATACCCTTCTCCTCTTGTGTGGTTACTTGTCCTCTTGTACCTCTGATTCCATGGCTCTTATCCACATGAGAAATTTGTAGGGTCAGGATGGTTGCTGAATGCTTTGCAAATGTTGTGGTCCCGTCCTACAAAAAAATCAGCACTGGCGGACCCTTACAGCTGCCTTGCTACAAGGGTGGAGGCTATCTATGTGCCATCACAGTCAGAATGAGGAACATCTAGTGGATCCTGTAGGATGTGAAAGTAGACAATGAGCATTCCTGTCTTAATGTAGAAAACTGAGTCAGGGAACTGACAGAGCATGTAATTTCATTTGATTAGATCACTGTTCCTGAGAGTTTGCTCCAGACATTTGGCATCTGGAATGCTAAAAACAAATATTTCCCCATTTGTCATAGAATCATATAATCATAGAATTGTCTGGGTTGGAAGGGACCTTTAAGATAATCATGTACATTTGTTTAGCTCCAACCTACTTGCTTGAATTTGCTTTACTTTACTTGTTTGAATTTGCTTAGGTAATAACATTATCCAAGCTTACTGCATAGTTGTTTTAGTTAATATTTTGGTTGATAATATTGCTATGTATGAATCATTCACTTCCAATGACACCAATAGCAAGCATAAAAATAGTAACCATTATAAATATAAAGTGATGTAAATTAATTTTCTAACTATGAGGTTGAACGTTAGAACTACTCAAAGTTAAAAAATACCCCATGAAACTCAAAAAACATGTTAAGACTGCAGTTAGATAGCAGAAGAAGGATTCTTCTGGTTTATAAATGGCCACTGTAAAGTATACCAGGTGAACACCTAAAGTGGAAAAGAAGTCAACACGCCTTCTAGCTGGTTACTCAAAAATCTCTTTAGAATCTGGTAGTTCATTTAATTCCTCATTTTTTTTCCCACAATAGTAGGAAAAGGTACAAAGTCATTGTTCCCATTTAAAATGAAAAAAAAAATAATTCACAGTGCTGTAGTTTTGGATGACTCTTGTTTGTAAGAAAAGTAATGATATATATTAGAAACCACTGGTGTTGCATGCAGGTGCCAGCTGAAAGTGGACACACTATAATACTCTAAACAGGCTGTTTTGTTTTCCTTTGAAAAACACATTTCTCTTGGTTATGTTAAAGTCATTGTGAGCTGCTTAAATATTGGCTAAATAAGACATCAAAATTTAAAAAGTTTCAGATTTGTTCTTATCACTCCCACAATCTCCGAAGCAGTGCTTTTGTAAAGAAGACTTGGCATATATATCAAACACATTCTCTAAATATTCGTCCAATTGTATAGATGTGTCTTCAGATCAAAGGTTTGGGGAAAAAGAATGAATGACTTTTAAAAAGCATTGCATAACACCCGAGAAGGGGTTATATCATACTACTGTGTCTGAAAATATGCCAATGCTTTTTCAATCTACCTGCATGGGTATGAAGACATTCCATAAATATTAAAATACTACAGAATATTCAACTTAAACTAATAAAAACCATAAAATTAAACACTTGAAATTTAGTTTTAAACCATCCATTAAAAAAATACACACCAACCATGCCTTCTGCATTAGATGTAGTGCATATGACAGGACACCTCTGGAGTTTGAAGTTTTACACAAACCAAAAGAAGAAATAAAGAGTGGTCCTTGGCAGGGAGGTGTTTTGAATATTTTTAACAATATAGTTGAGCCCTAATCTGGTGCAGTCATTTCACAGGCTGTTCTTTGTAGCTTTTCAGTATCGAGTGAAATGGTTCTTATAGTGGTCAATTAGAGATAAATTAACTCCTGGTGGGGATTTGGGCTCAAGCCACAAAAGAAAGCAATGAGACATCTGCTCTGCTACTCAATGCTACTTTCCTGCACTCAGAGCCATCCTGTGATAAACCATCAGGAATTGAAGTTTTCCAGTTGCAATTCCAATTACAGACCACTGCAAAGCTGTGAATACTGGATGGCACTTGAAATCCTGTCCAGCTCATGACCCTTCCCCTAATGGGAAAACAGCCAGGCCCTTTATTTCAGTGTGTTTCAATGCACAGACTTTTACATTCTTTTTTTTCTGAATGGATACAGACCTCTTAGAACTTTAATATATATGTAAATATATATATAACATATATGCGTTTGCTACCTCTGTCATCATTTCAGGACCCCTGCAAAGCATATATACATTCCCCCATGCACAGGAGCACTCCACATGTCACTGGTTGAAAATTACGTGTCCTTTTTGCTAAGACGAAAAACTCTTCTGTGTCTCTGGCAATATGCATTCACAAAGCAGTGGATTAAGGAGGATCCGTCTTTTCATGCATGTCTTGCTTTAGATTGTTGACTGCTGAATGCTGGGTATATGTGAGCACAATTCTAGTCTGCTCTCCTTTCTGAAAGGAGCTAACAATCCTGCTGGCGCTTTGGGCGGTCTAAAGCTCCTTCGGGTGTCATGCCATGAGCGGCTGAGACGCAGCTGCAGGTTAGGTATTATTGTTTAGGCATTATTGCTTATTATTTATTTATTATCTATATCTACTATTTTGTTATTATCTGTACACAAGCCGCTGTATAACATATAGTAGCTGCAAAGATGCCTTAGGGATTAGGCTGTGGAGGTACTAACTGAACATTTTCAAGCTTCAGGGTACTGACACTATGGGGTGGGTTGTTTCTTAGTGGCATGGCATTCTCAGTATATTTACTGAGTGGGTTCTTATTTTCTTATGGTTAGCCATTTCTTGTGCATTTGTCCTTAGTAAGGACTCTAAACCATACTGAACTCACTGGGAATCTGGCTGATGGTAGAACAGGATCGGACCAGACCCTTGGTTTTCAATAAAAACAATTGAAAAAAAAATAAAAAAACCCTAAAAAAAAAAAAAGCCAAAATTACAAATCTTGCTAAATTTACTCTAAATATATATGCCCTGGATGCAGAATGTTACAGTTTTGTCCCATATGAATATATTTTATTCTTTCTTCCCAATTGTTTTCCTCTGTTTCAGCTAATTCCGTGTGGTGGCAAGGTGCAGAGCTGCAAAGGATTAAAAAGTCCAATAGAAGGGACACCTGCAGTTTCTCATTGGTTTATATAGACAGTAATATCCTTTTGACCAGACTGTTTTAACAATCTTGATAAAACTTTATATTCCTTCTACAAAATTCCATAGGATTTTACAGGAAGCTCCACAGACCGCTGACAACGCTGAATCCTATTGGACATAGCTGAGATTAAAAGTACACAATTGCTTGCTGTGCAAAATGAACCACGTTTCCTCTGCTATAGTACCAGGGTTTCCAGAAGCAATATTATTTATTACAGTCTATTTAAAAAACAAACAGTAAGCCTGTATTGAGATTTTTGTAAAATCTGTTAAGATTTAATGGAGGTTTCTCTTTTTGCAGTCCTGATGAAATAAGGCAGCAGGGAGAAAACACGGAAATTTTGAAAATGCGAAATCAAACTACGGAAAAGAGAACAGTTTATCATAAATTCAGGTGGACCGTTTTCATGGGGGTGTGATTTCATTTGCAGTAACCATACAGAGTGCCAGAGAGCTCGGTAATGTAGTTACTAATGTTCTGATTTGCTTCATTTGCACTCTATATTCTCCCATTATTTTATTCTGATCCCTTTACACTTTTGATATTTCCAGCCAGGAAACAGATAAATACAGAAAAAAGACAGGAGGTAATGCAGAGATATAGAGGATAAAGAAAAGACCAGAAACCACGGAAAGAGTAATGCATGCATTTTACTAATACCCTACCTACAGCAAAGTCACTGTAAGTTTGATGTGGTTTGTAACTAGGGAAGGAGAAGCTCATTTCTCTACCTCCAGGCAGGAGAAAGCTTTGACTGGACCTTGGACAAAAGTGGGAAAAGTGCACTGAATTCTCATAGTTTTTAGTTGAGAAATCTGAGAAGTTCTGGGCCTGAGCTCAGTTTCCTCGTGTTTCTACTGATGATGACAAGGCACAAAGGGGTCACCTTGGGCAGAGCCTTAGTTTCATCATCAGTTAAGGCTGACATAAGTCATCCCTGCAAGCTCAGAGCTGGTCAGAGAGACACAGTCGCCCCTTCCAGTGGCTTTTCCTTCCTCATGTTCCACTTCTTCCTATGTCCTGACAATGAGGTTTTCATGACTGTGTGCTGTGTATAATCAGGGAACTAATTTTTCATTTTAGGGAAAAAACATGGTGGAAGTAGTAGCAAATATTCTGGTTGTCATAATGAGAGGAAGGCACTGATTACAAGGCTGAAACTGTCCTGATTTCTAGATGTTTTTGATGATTCACACTCACATCACAATGTCCAAATAATAGAGGTTCCTGAGTAGACAACTGACTAAAGTGCAGAGGAAAGCAAGGAAGACATAGGAGTACATAGGAAATTGATAGAAAAAGTTAAGAGGAAGGAAAAGAAGCTAAAATAAGCATAGGGTGAAGAGAGAGGAAATAATATGAAGCCGTAAGTAGATAACAGAAAGCCTGTTCTCTTTTCCAGAGAAAACAGGAAGAGTAATACTAGCAGAAAAATGGCAGGAAAAATGGCAAAAGCCAAAAAAGCAAAGGAAAAAGGTCAACATTGAGAAATTTCTGAGTCTCTGTAAGCAAAAGCACAGAAACATGAAAACTGGAGATAGTGGTTGAAACATGCTATGGTTGATGACTGTCAGACTGATTTTTTTTGTACCCATGCTATTACAATAGAGGGAAATGAATACTGTTCCACCAGGAGCATCTACACACCATCATTTTTTTCTAATTCTATTTCCTTTGTGTGCTTCAGAGAACTATAATTAGCTTTTGACAGGGTCAGCATCTCTCAGACTGCAACATTATTTGAGCAACAAACCCACTTTGCAATCCCCACCTCAATGAATATTCGAAATAGTCATGAAGTCTGCAAACTTCAGGCCTTACTGATGAGTCCGTGGGACATTCCTGGGTACGTAAGCCCCATTTATGAAGTGCTAGGAGAAGGTTAAGATGCTGTCTTGGGCCTTGGGGTAATTAAGGGGTAGGATGAGCACTCAGTACTGTAAACTTCACATCCAAGTATCTACATATTGAGGAAAACACATGGGACAGGGTAACAGGAAAGTCATATTTCAGGTGTGTGAGAGAGGTGTTTCTTGAACCGTATTACTCTGCCTTGACAGGGACATCTCCAGCTCAGCCCTGAAAAGTGGCTCTGCAGCACCTCACATTCATTCATCTCACCATCTGCTGAACAGTCCAACGTCACCATTTCCTTTATTTGTGACTGTACTACCCTGCCTTTGAATTTGAGACACAATGAGAACAACCACAATAAAATGTTCTAATAACCACTGGTACAGAAATCTTTGTAGGAGATGAACAAGACAGATGAAGGTATGTAAGGGGCTGATATAGCAGAAGGTATGATTTGTATTGAAGTTGTGTCACCATTTGCAGGAGTAATAACTCACTTGCAAGTTTCATCTCTATGTGAGTAAGTTACTGTCATCCATCCACCTCCAGGATGGCACTGAGCAAGTACTGGAAGTGCTCAACTTGGGAGAAGAGGAAGTGAAGGGAAAAACTTCCAGTCTATAGAAAGTTTTACATAAAGTAAAGCTGACTGTGTGCTGTCTAAATGGAAATTTGACCAGGAAAGGAAAATGAACACACATATGATTTGAAAAAATACTATAAAACTTTTAATCACTATAAGTGGCAATAGACTGATTTTTTCACATCATATGTATTCTGGGTGCCTTCATCTTTTATATAGCATTTATCATTATTTATCTAAATGCTGATATCTAAGAGGCAGTTGTACTTCCCTTGAGAGGGATAAGAAAGCATGAAGGAATTCAAAGAGTTTGTGAAAGGGATTTTGTGGCAGTGAGCTGGCTCATTTGAATGAGCATGCTATGGAGCACACAGATCTGCTTCTGTAGCAAGCCCGAACACTTAAATCTGTATTTTAATGAGGGTCTGAAGTGCTTCTTTCCCCTTGCAAGAAAAATTGAAGTGGCTGACAGACTTAGATATCTTTTTTTTTTTTTTTTTAATTATTTTTTTATTTTCTACTCAAGCTTTGCCATCCAGCCATTTTCCTCCAGGTCTGCTATCAGCAGTAAGCATAAACCCACCACGGCAGGATGCTTCACATTCACTTTGCCTGGAGGCAGAGACTGCTTCATACCTGTTGGGGCCATGGCCTCCTCTGTGGAGCTGCCTTGACCTGCTTGCCCTGGGAAAGAAGTTTGTGAGCTGTGGCCGCACTAGGTGTAGGCAAAGGATTTACTCCTGTAGTGCTGTACTGAGGTACATACAGAACATATGACTCTTATCAAAAGAAAAACAAGGTGTGGGGAAGAGATACAGAAGTTGACTGGCAGATTGACCTGTGACTGGAAACTCTAATGACATCAGCCTTTGTTCCCAAGAATTATACAGGTGACAGATGTTGAATATGAATGTATATTTCGTAAGGGAGAAAATAGAAATGGTGAGGAAACAGAGAATACAGCAAAGTAATTAAAACTATGGGGCCATACAGCAGCAACTCAGAATAAAATGTGTGTGGAAACCAGCTATTTCCATAGGGGAGAAGATAGCTGGATGGAGCCTGGTAGTGCAGCAAGAATCTAAGACAACATCTATAATTTAGGAAAGGCATCAATGAAGCTTAGCTTGCATGACATGATGAGACACTCTGTGGTCTTTAAAAGGTAAATTTTCAGCACAGCCAACTGAAAATGTAACTCTTTAGTCATGTGTCACCCTGAAAATACATCTACATACTCTATACATATAGAGTATGTTAATGCTTGAATTTATGGATAGAAGGGCCTGTATCAGTCTGCAAATGCAATACCTATTTTAGAAAATATCAAGAAAAAAAGACTAATTAGAATGAATGTAAATCATATGAACACGCAAAAGTTAACTCAAGCTCTTGCTAGTGGCAAAGCTCAATATCTGCTTTGCTTTGAGCCTTTGATAACAATTTTATTACCCAACAGTAGAACTGATTGCTGAATGCAGAAAGGATGATCCACAACAGGTATTGCACTTCTGCTCCCCTCCCTGCCCTCCTCCATTCCTAATAAAGGGACTTGGTGTGGACCCGGTGATGTGTGTCCAATAGATCTACCACATTTTCCCCATTAGAAGTATCCTCCAATCTTTCCCTTGATTTATTTACCTTCTGTTGTATCCATTGGCAGTCTGTTATTGCAAAGTAGGATACTAAGGTGGACTGATTTGGATTAGAATAAAACTTCCTGAAAAAGCTTAGAAGTTAAACAGCTTCAAGCTTTTATGAAAATCTACAAGCCTCTAGACTGCACTGGAATCTGCAGATTTTTAATAGCTTTAATAGCTAAAGTGTAGTTGTGTTGGGCTTGGTTGTTTTTTTGTTAGAACTTGAAATTCAAATGAAAGTAGCTGATGATTTCCAGTAACTATGCAAACTGCCTGCAAGTCTAAAGATAGCCTCATAGGATCTGGGTGGAGTGCATGTGTGTGAGACAGGGCAAGAGTGAGAGAAATGTATAAATAAACTCCAGACTGCTGCTGAAGTTGCAAAACCTCAGAATAACCACATGCTGATTTTTCTCATAGCAGTAGAAGTTTAGCTACAGATGATTTCTTATTTGTGAGGTTTAAAAAAAAAAATTGGGGCTCATAGTTATCCTACCCTATCTGAAGACCACAAATAGTGAAACAATAGCAACACATCCAGCTCCTTCCAGTGTGTCAGTCGTTGTACAATGGCCCTCCTGCTGTTACCACAACATCCAGGGAGCACTTTGTGACTCCTCTGTGCATGGAACATCAGCAGCTGGGCTTCAGTCCTCAGGATGCTTCTGTCCTTAGGCAGCATGATAGCGCCTCTCCCAGCACCTGGCAGAGGAGCAGGACACTGCTGTTCCTGACTCTTACAGGTACAAATCCTAATAACAGACAAACAGATGTCTTACTATCCCTAACACAACATAAATTATTGCTTTTCCCACAGCTGGTACCAGGGCTGTAAATGGAGATAATGATGATGTACATGGTGTTCTCGATTCTTGTCACTTTAAACAGGTGCCAGATCTCTGGCCAATCCAGGAGAAGTCATTATACCCTCTCTTATACTCAACCTTTGTGTCACCTCACTGAAGAAATTGGGGACAACTGGTTACTACCTTAGGCATACATAAGGGAAACTGAGACCAGGAAGGGGGTGAGGAAAAGTGTTTGTTTATGGCCTCCATTTTTTCTGTTTCTTAGTACCCAAATCAATACTCGGAAGTTGGTGTTAATAGGCAATAGATTAAATTGAGTAAAAATTGCTGCTATGAGTCAGCTTTTCCCCTCCTGTGGGAGGAATGCCTCTGACTGGGCTGGAGACAGGGACCATGTTAGTGCTATAAAGCAGGCCTGGAACAGATCCCCATGGCAGGGCTATCACCTGCACAGCCAGTTTGTGGACACCACAAGGGGTGACATCGCACCTGGGAGGAAAAGGACTAGGAAAAAGAGACATGTGGGGCATAACCAAGCCCTTAGAGATGATGCAACTCAAGGGCCCTCAAATTTTGTGTCCCACCCAATGCTTCTCCAGTGCAAACTATGGCAAGCAAGCACAAAAAGTCACTTTTCAACTGAAATTAATTTAATGTGTTCATTGAAAATTTGGGGGGCAATTCCATTTTTAGCATTTGCTGAGCAGATCCAAATATGGGTATGGGTGAAAGAGCAAATGAAAGTAACCCAGACTTGCTGGTTCCTTTCCCTAGTTTCGTTCTACTTTGTACTTGTAAGATTACATTAACATTTGCTCCTTAACCAAAATACAGATTTTTAAAAGAAAAATGCAGTATTGTCTGAAGTGCCTTCTGAAGTTCAACTGAAAATAATTCTGGGAGAGATGATTACAAAACCCTCAAGTCGAAAAGCTTTATAGTCAATCACTGACCACAAAGCTTGCCATCCAAATACTGATCTGAAAGCAGGATAAATCTAGTCTAATACCCATGGTTTTGGTGGAGCTACTCCAGTTTTACACAGCAGTAACTGGGAATTGAACTTGGAACCTTGCCTTTAATTTTGTCCAAATATGTGAAAGTAGAAAAAAGTATGCTTTCAACATGGAGTCCCACAGGAATTCAGAGGGTCATCATATTGAATCATTTCCCAATTGCTCCCTATGCCTTCCCACACAAAAAAAAATGCAGCTACGAAATCCTCGGTATTTTGTCAGCACAGCTAGAAGACAAAAATACAGAATGGTTTGCCTAACATACACATAAAGAGATTAAATGTAGGTGTGAAAGATTTGTAGTATGAGACATTTGATAACCTCTACAGTTGTACTGGGAATATGAATTAGTTATTTTCAAAGGCTTTTTAAATGTGCAGGTGAAGTATGACAGCTATCACATTAGTAATCATCATAAAAGGTCTTTAAGTTAATAGCAGAACTCTGTGTACGTGCACTTTGATCTTTGCTAAGATTAAAGGCTCAGGTTTCAATTGCAGCATAAATGCACAGCACTGAGGGAATCTATGGTGAACATCTAGTGCCCAGGATGTGGTTAGAGGCCTCAGCATCCTTCAGTGGTGCATTTAGTGTGAGGGCTCATCTGCAGAGGGACTTATGGCTGATTAACTCCATGTGTGTACACTCCTATTCCAGAATAGTGGGTGGAGAACAAGGCCTTAGGCTGGAGAAGCATTGTCTCCCTCCCAGTATTATCCTTGACCATGACCCCAGTGATGGGTCTACACATCTGCTGAGGAAGCTGAGGACAATCTGGCAAGTGAACATAAGGATCGTCTCCCCAAGCAGTAGAAAGGACCCATAGGCTGGGGTGCTCTCTGAAACAAAAGCCTGGCATGATTGCTTTTACATACAGCAGTATGGCAGGCTTCCACAAATTTCTATGCATGAGAAGGAAAATTGGAACCAGCTGTGTCAACATGTGCCATAAATAGAATACATTTCTCAGGAAAACAGCCAGCAGAAATAGAATATAATAATCTTCAGCTCAGTATTTGCATATAACTAATGCCCGAAGAAAGTATTAGAAGGGACAATGTAAGAGGATTATTCGTACTAGAAGAACAAATCATTAAGAGGGATGTTGACCGTGGTATTAGGGCACTCTAAGCCTTGACCAAAAAAGAGCAAGTCTGTGCGAACAGATTAAAATTCAGGAGCAGCATTAGGGTTACTGGGAATAGCTTTAATCAATGTATAGCCCTGAAGAGTTTGTCTGGGAGTACACCCACTGTGGTATATGTAGCTATGCTGAGTGTATAAGTGTCAAAATATTTTAAGGAAGCAGTTTATAAAACTGAATGAAAAATAGACTAAAGTGTTTTAATAGAATCTCTTCTGCTGGTCTGTGGAATCCAGATAGTGAACCCCAAAGGAAAGACACAGCTCGGCCCTATAGACAGGCATTGACATGACCTTACACCTATAACCTTCCCAGGTTTAGTTTTTGCAGGATTCATTGCTGGCCACTTTCATCGTTGCTGCCAGAGAGCCACTTGGTCTTACAGCTGAGCACACCTTACAACATTTGTGTTGTGTTATGATGGGAATGTTTGCTGAGGAAGAGGGAAGTGAAGGGGAAGGCCATCACATTTTGAGGGGGTCTTTTCTTGTCTGTTTGGGATACTGAGGTCTACATACCCATAAACTTTTCCTTTCCAGTGCTGCAGGGTGAGACGTAGGCAAAACAAATAGGGTGTTTTATTAGAGATATTTTCATAGGGAATAAGATTTCTATTTTGTCTATACACACTAGAGAAATTGGCTCTGCTTATATTAATAAGGCAAGTAGGGGATTTCTGAGTCACTCTTATGCTTCTTTCTGAAGTAATTTTATCACCTCTGTGCATGCAAATCTCGAAAGAGGCTGTTGCTGTCTGTAAATAGAATGGCTTTCTTATTATGCTGAAAAGCAGAAAGGAATGTGGATTTACAGTGAAGGAGGGAAGTGGGCAGTCAGCCAGCCTGGTGATGCCACAGCTGACTGATAGCACAGTCCCATTTCTTACCTCTCTTCTGGCAGGCTAAATGATTTGGTAGAGTAGCACACACTATTGCCCAGTTATAAAGATAATCATAAGCTGTGTTAAATTCACTAGGTTGTGATTAGAGTTGTCAAATAAATACTTGTAATTAATTTACCTTATTTTGCATCTAACACTACATCTTCCTGGGAATTAAATGCATACAAAAGGTGATTTCAATCACTTATTCCTCAGTTGCAGCGGTTTCGCTAATATAGTGTGTGTAGACATTTTTGTGTCTACTTTTGAGCAGTCTGTGAGAAATTTTGCTATTTATGAGTGCTTTTTACACCATCAAAGGCACAAGGTGTCATTTCAATTTAGTCTATACACATGTGGGGTGCTCAAGGGGTTGGAGCACCTCTGCTATAAGGACAGGCGGAAGGAGCTGGGGTTGTTCAGCCTGGAGAAGAGGAGGCTCCAGGGAGATTTAATAGCAACCTTCCAGTACCTGAAAGGGGCCTACAGGAAGGCTGGGAAGAGCCTATTTACAAGGGCTTGTAGTGACAGGACGAGGGGTAATGGGTTTAAACTGAAGAAAAGCAGATTTAGATTGAATATTAGGAATAAGTTCTTTACAATGAGGGTGGTTGAACACAGGAACAGGTTGCCCAGGGAGGTGGTTGAGGCCCCTTCCCTGGAGATATTCAAGGGGAGGCTCAGTGAGGCCCTGGGCAGCCTGGTCTAGTTGGGAGTGTCCCTGCTGACTGCAGGGGGGATGGACTAGATGACCTTTGAAGGTCCCTTCTGGCCCAGATGATTCTATGATTCTATTCTATGTGTGTATGGAGATCTGAGCTCCAGCAACTGGAATCAAACCACTTGTCATTGAGCCTGTGAGTCCACGGGGCCAGCAACGAGGGCAACTTAGCATATGCAAATGAGTGTGGGCTTACTAGTGAGTAGGTCAAGTGGCCTGGGAGGCATTCTGAGACAAGTTTTTCTTGTCTTCTCTTCCAGCAGATCCTCCTGGAATCTCTGCTAGGGTATGTGGGGGTATGTGGAATATAAGGAGGGGATTGGTGACAGCCAACATGGCTTCACAAGGGCAAATCATACCTGGAAAATTTGGTGGTCTTTTACAATACTGTCACAACCTTGGTAGAAAAGGGCAAGACAAGAGATATCATCTACCCGGACTTATGCAAAGCATTCAACACTGTCCAACACTACATCCTGCTCTCAAAATTGGAAAGTTCATGGATTTGACAGATGGGCCACTTTGTGGATCAGGAACTGTCTTGATGGCAGCACTCAAAGGGTTGTGGTCAACACTTCAATGTCTAAGTGGTGGCCAGTGATGAATGGTGTTCCTCAGGGGTTGGTAACAGGACAAGCGCTGTTTAACATCTTTGTCAGAGACATGGATAGTAGGATAGAATATATCCTTGGCAAGTTTGCCGACGACATCAAGCTCGGTGGCATGGTTGGCATGCTGGAGGGAAAGGATGCCATTCAGAGGAACCTGGACAAGCTTGAGAAGAGGACTCGTGCAAACCTCATGAAGTTCAACCAAGCCAAGTGCAGGCTCCTGCACCTGGGACATGGCAATCCCAAGCACAAATACAGGTTGGGCAGAGAATGGCTTGGAGAGCAGCCCTGAGGAGAAGGACTTGGGACTAATGGTGGATGAGTAACTCAACATGAGTTGGCAGTACTGCACTGGCAGTCCAGAACGCTAACCGCATCCTGGGCTGCACCAAAAGAAGAGTGGCCAGCAGGTCGTGGGAGGTTATTCTACTCCTCTGTTCTGTGCTTGTTAGACCCCACTTGGAGTAAATAATGTGTCCAGCTCTGGAGCCCTGAGCACAGGAAGGACATGGACCTATAAGAATGGGTCCATTGGAAGGCTATGAAGAAGATCAGAGGGCTGGAGCACCTCTCTTATGAGATCAGGCTGAGAGAGCTGGGCTTGTTCAGCCTGGAGAAGAGAAGGCCCTGGGGGGACCTTACATCA
>VXBJ01000189.1:142370-173136 GCA_013400055.1 Nycticryphes semicollaris | reverse complement strand
TCCCTTCTAATTCTACCCATTTTATGATTCTATGATTGTATGATTCTTCTTCTCTAGTTACTGGAGCACGTGCAAAGGCTTTCACTTGAATTTAGTAGATCTGGTTCATATCTATAATGATGTACTTAGGAAAGTGTTTTATTTCTCATTTTCACTTCATGGAGTGATTATTGCTATATACTGTTATTAGGCAATGAATAGGATGAGGGGTAATGATTTTAAACAAAAAAAAAAAAAAGGGATATGTAGATTAGATATCAGAAAGAAGTTCTTTACTGTGAGGGTGATGAGACACTGGAAGGGGTTGCTCATAGAAGTTGTGGGTGCCCTGTCGTTGGGAGTGTTTGATGCCAGGCTGGATGGGACTTCGAAAAACCTGATCTAGTGGGAGGTGTCCCTGCCCATGGTGGTGGGGTTGGAACTAGATGATCTTTAAGGTTCCTTCCAACTCTAGCCATTCTATGATTCTATAAATTAATATACTATCCCAACAAACAAAACATCTGATTTCATGGCCTTCAAAAAAAGAGAGGTGCAAAAGAAATTTGGAACTACTTTCTGTTTATAAAAGATACAGAAAATGCTGAGTTGTCTATGGAATGATATTGCAGGTACCTTAGTAGCTGAGTTGTCTATTGAATGATATTGCAGGTACTGGTACCTTAGTAGAAACTCCTGGTGGATGGTTTCCGCGGGTTCTTCCTATTCCTAAAGGAAATTGGATTTGAGAGCTAAGTATCTCCTGATTATCAAGTGGCTACTATTCCTACATCTCAGAGCAAACAAGCACCTACTGAAATCAGGTTAAGAGGACTAATGAATATTATCTAGATAAAAGGAAGAGAAAGCGAATGTGTTACTGAATATTTGATGCTTTGTATTTTAAGACCTGCTTTTTCAAAGCTTCATGAACATCTGGTGACACGAGTTCATTAATAGTTGATGGAAATTATCTCACTTTATGCCTGGTTTGAGCTAATGACTCTGTCACTATAATAATAAATGACAGATTAGAAAGATGTAAGTTTAGGATTTATTTTACCTATTTCCTAAGGTGGCCAAGGTGAATTGCATTTAAAATGTGTTTCTCTTTACTAGTGCTAGAAAGGAACCCAGGGTTATTTGTTCACCTGAAGATCTATCCATCATAGGCATCAAAACTTACGCAAAACAATCTTTTATTGTTCAACTTGCTGTGGAAGAAGTAGTTTGCTTTTCATTCCACTCTTTCAGTTAAGCTTATTAGGTATTTAATAACAGCAAAGGAAGACATCATAATGGAAGTAGCATTGTGTATTTTCATCAGACCCTGGAAAACATATATTGTTACTAATTTATATGTTACACAACTTTTAATCTGTGTAGCTGCATGAATATGTTGGACCTCCTTTTTATTTTGCACATCTTACAAACTGAGCTGCCTTTGTTAAGATCTTTTGGAGTCCCAAATACTTTTTAGTAAAATAGTCTTTTAGACATTGTCATGACACTGTATTTTAAATTAACATTTATAATTTTTCCTCAGGATATTTTGGGCCATTTCAGCCTGATTATTCTGTATTTTCTGGGAGGCATTTTATGTGTTACCCTAGCTCCTAGAAATTCTCCAGGCAAAATAGTGAGTTTGCATAATATTAATTTGGCCATCTGCATTTGATTGATAACACAATGGAGCCCTTAAAGTAGATATTATTTTGGTGTGATTTTATTTAATATTTTACTGTGGCAATTCCCATTGTGGAGTAATGAATATGATTCTGAAACACTTGGCCTATATTCTGTGCTTTAGATGATACACAGAGAAACATCTTGTTCATAAAAAGGGGCCACGTCAAGAAAAGTTCATGTTCATCATAGTCAGAATATATTTACTATGTAATAACAAAGATAATCCTAGAGCAAGGCCTGGATATCATCCTATGCTCTTGGAAAGCTCCTGTCTCAACCAAGTATGAGATGTATCAAGCTGGACAGTTCAGCAGCTGGAAGCAACCAACAACCACTCTTTACGGTTAGTTTGCATCTGAATGCAGTGGCTTCTTGCTGTCTTCTGAAAGTGTCTGCAAGGTGCTGGGGATTATTTAAAATTTTATAAAATCTTACACACCCGGGATACATGGAACAGCTAGGTGTGTCTGCAAAGCTTCCATGACACGTGTTTCTGCTCATAAAATGAGGGTTGTATTTTTTCATATGTCTGTAAGGAATTATCTTCAGTAACAGCAGCTAGTTCAGCGTTTCTCAAAATACACACAGTAATAGTAGAGTTGTCCCAGAGAATCTCTGGCCATTTCCTTCTACACCACCTCAGACACCACCTACAAGGTGATACAATAGGCTTGTGACATAAGCAGGTTTTTAATTTGCTTCACACACTAAGGGGTTGGTTATTCCATGCTTTGTGTGCACAAGAAGGACACAGCATCTCTCCCACTCAAGCGTCTACAAGTCTTTAAAGCATAGCATTTTCCTACACATTTACTTCATGGCAGAGGTGCATTTCTGGCTGGAGTTTTGAAAGCTGTGCAGTTTTCCTTTTAGAAACGAAACTGTAGCAATTCCCAAGGAAACCATTTGAAGCTAAAACTCAGCAGAAAAAAGGGACATTGATACCCAGAGTTTTC
This sequence comes from Nycticryphes semicollaris, assembly GCA_013400055.1. Lineage (NCBI taxonomy): Eukaryota > Metazoa > Chordata > Aves > Charadriiformes > Rostratulidae > Nycticryphes > Nycticryphes semicollaris. The sequence goes on along the minus strand of VXBJ01000189.1, from coordinate 170,512 downwards.
ACATGTCTTCCAGGCAGTGTCTGTACTACCTATTTGATTTGAAGAGATTTTATTTCTCTATTTACTGTCTCTGAATGGAGACATTCAATCTCCAGTGAAGACATGTGGAGAGACTGACACTGGATCTGAGTTTGTGTACAGCTCAGAACACTCAGACAAGTTTTGGTTTAGGAATATCCTCAAATAAAATCAACTCTTCACCAACCAAAGACAGCATATAGGCATCACTGGCTGTTTACTAGTTCTAGCACATAATCAGGTAACCATCAAAATACAAGGGTGAAACTGATGAACACTAAAAATGCGGAAGCTTGGCTGTCTTAGAATGAAGTTTCTGCTGTTTCTGGCATAGAACAAGAAGAGTAATATATTTTCCTTTCTTTTTTCTCCTTCCCAAGATTATTGCAATACCTGAGGTTCCCAGAAACGCTATGACTGCTTCCATGCTGTAGCTGTGTGGTGAGGAAGTGTGACAACTTCCATTTTATAGGTGGCGGCTAAGGCACAGAAGTTCAGTGAACAGCCAGCATCATAGACATAAAGTTTGTTTGGGAGTTTGGAACTCAAACTTTGTCTTCAGGAATAGCTACTGCTAACAAATAGCTTTTTTTCATGTAACTTTTACACTAGTGGCCCAGGACAGATTCTTTGATAACACTGGCTTCTTAACTGATTAAAAAAGTACAGAGAAGATGTGAGGACCAGTCTCTGTTTAGTGCTTAAGCCATGCCACTTCTTCTGTACTTCAAGTATTATATGTAGAACAGATCCTGAAAAAAACTTCACATTTCTCAGCAAAAAAAAGGACCTGAGCCAAGATGACAAAGCAGGAAACTCTTTGTAGCTAGTTAAAATGAAAGAGGAAGAGTTTTAAAAGCTTTATCTAGAACAGAGCAATCATGAATATTGCCAATAAATTTCAGTTCACCCTATGCTTTTCAGGTAAATGCAGATGGCAAGGAAAGAGAAGTGGAATTAAAAACATTCCTCAGAAAGTGTTTTTCTTAAGAAGAGGACTCAAGAAAACTATAAACTACAGAAGAAACTTCTCACAAAATCAAAGCCTAGGTTTATTTATTAAATGGGTGAAGCTATATTCTTAAATGCTTTATGAATATTAGAATATAAAAATGTACATATTGAAGAATTTTTTTTTCAATGCTCATCCTGAAGATAAGAATGTCTGATTAGAATCCTCCAAAAAGGGAAGTTATAGAAAAGGCAGAGGAGAGAAAAGAAGGCAAACTATATGGCAGAACAGTTTTCACTCTTTCTTGTCAACATCAATTCAGAGACTGGTTTTTGTGCTTTTTTTACCTTTAATAATAAACACTTATGTTTACATAACACATTTTAAACATATTTTCTATCAGGAATAGGATGGAAGTTGAGTTGGAAAGACAAAAAAAGAAAAAAAGAGAAGAGATTAGACTTCTTGTCCTAATCTAAAATGAAATTGTGCTAGAATATTTGCACGATAGATTCTTTTGAAGAATTACATTGGTTGTAAATATTTTATGAAAGCGGATCTCAGATGAAATCCTGTTGAAATATTTATTGGAAAGATTTCAACCAGCTCTTACAAATAGCCGTCAGCTTCATAATTTTCATTACAGTCTGTTTTGTTATCTAATCAGCAAAAGCAGTGAAATGGATTCCATTTACATACCAGCAAAGCAAAGGGGGAATAATTCGGTGATGGGATGCAAAACACAAATGCAGCCTCAAAACACACCTACAAAAGTAATTGGAAAAATTGATGGAAATTATTTATATTTTACAATGAAGGCATTTATCTCATGTTACAAATAGTTCTGATTTTGCCCTTAGAGGTAATTTACCAATGTTTTGGGCAACACTCCCCTGCTGTTCACCAGCACATCTATGGAAGCATGTTTCAGCAGGATTAAGAATATATGGTGCCTGTGTTCCATGCTTCCTGCCTTTGTTATGTTTAAAGATAAATTGCTGCTGGACTCCTTCCAACCATGGAATGCTGCAGTGCATTGGCAGTGTTCTAAGAATTTTGTTCAAAAGCCAGAGAATCTGGAAGTGATGACAGGCACCTGTTTAGAGGCAGCCGGATCTGACATTTGAACTCACTGGTGCCACAACCTTTTCAGGGAAGAAATTTCAGGCCTTGGTTGAGCAGTTAATCACAGTTTAGCAAAATCTGTCCCTTGAGTGTATACTTGACTGCCTTGCTGGGTAGTAAACACTTCAATAAGTGTTTGGCATTTGTGATAAAATATTCACATTCCAGATAGATATTTCATACGGATTCACATTCAGATAGAAAATTTTTCCTTATTATTTGTGTGATTAATGAATCAGAGATAGAATATGCTGTAAAATGAATGATCCCTAAAGGAACTGAGACGCTTGCAGGAAACCAGCAAGGGAAATGTGCATCAGCTCTAAGCTATGCATGACGTTTCACTCTGAATTAAATAGCTGAAAGTGTGCTTGGAAGGCTTTTCCTTGGGGAATTTTATGAATAAAAATGAAGGTCCTAAGCAGCTTATCTTAAAAGTAAAATGCTCTGACCTGGACAGGAAGAAATAATATTTACTTTTATTTCTTTGGATTTGACACTCTGGTGCTTATTGACTGACTTCACTGGGAATTTTATTGAGCTTTAAGCTGTAGGAAAACAATTTCACAGTTAGCATTAAACATACACAGAATTTTTGAGAGGATGGGTAATGGTTATTTCCTACTGCTGTACAAAATCCTTTTCAAGTCAGTCCTTCTCTCCATTACGATCTTAAAGCTCTTCTTCTGAGATTTGAAGCTTGCTCTTGGAGGGACAGGCCTATAGTTCTTCAGAGAGAATAATAATATTAGTTCTATAACTGACGAGCATCCAAATTTGAAGCCTTGGATGCCATTAAAAAGAAAGCTAGGATGCAAGCACCAGCTATGCATTATGTTAGCGACGACAATTTCTGCACCATTGATTTCATTCTGATAATAGCTGTCACAGTTAAATCAACTCATTACCTCACTCTTACACTGCCACTGTAGAAATTCAGTCAGTAAAAATACAAAGTTTTAGTAGAAAGGTGGTCAATATGCCATTGTATGATGTGTGAGGGTAAAACTTGCAGAGCAAAAGATTTTTTTTATGAAGTAACAGAATAGTCTGTTCTAGAGACAAAAAAATATGCAGCTAAATGCAATAAATCAAACTACATTCCATCTGTCTCTCTTTATAACGTACATTTTAGAAATGCTCCAATATACACAGCATCTGTAAAGTTCATCCAGAAAGAAACTAAACATCCTTCTCATAAGTTTACTGCAGCTCGTTACCCAATACTCTATCCTTGCAGAATGTTTTTTGGAAAGCATGAGAATTTGTAGCAATGTCTTATATTAATTTCTGCAGTGGTGGAATTTAAATCCCAAAGAAATTTGTTGGAAAACACTCAGTGCTTTTTACTCCACGTAGTCACGCCACCAAGAGAAGAAGAAATGTAAGCATCTGCTTGTTGCACTGCAAATAGTATGATTAGTGCATGAACCTCACTGGAAAAGCAAAACTCACAGCAATGAAGCAGGGTGAGACAGGACGAAACCAGGCTCAAGAAGCTTGGGCACACTGGCGAGGCGCTGAGATGGATGGTTTGCCAGAGGTGATGTGACTGAACTTTCCCCATCAGTCCCCCAAACGGAGAGGATAAGGACTTCAGTCAGGTCTTACAGGTAACAGTAATACCCAGAGTGTGGGCTCCAGTGCAGGGCCAAGTATCAGCAGTGAAAATTCAGCTACACACAGAGACACAGATGTGGACACAGACACAACACTCTCTGAGTTCACAAGTGCACACACCCTCATCAGCTGGCACAGGGACCCTTACTTGCCCAGTGTCTGACTCCACCTGAGGCACCTCCAGCCCTGCTGTGGCTCCAGTAGCTGGCACCAAACATGCTCCTGTTGGTCCCTTCCCTCCATTCTCGGGAACCCCAGGGGCACACAGGATAGAGAGGGAGATTATGCAGACAGTCAAGGATGGATTATATCAGAAGGCAGGGGAGACTGTGGGGATCAAGAGCAGGGCTTGGACAAGCACACTAGCAGTCCCTTGGTACCCCATTCTGTCCAGTCCCTACTGCTTTCTTCCCCCATTCCATTCTCCTAAACATTCCTTAATAAATTTTGCATAGTCCCAGAAGACTGTCTCATATATCCCAAATCCTCATGTTCCTGAGGATTTTTTTATTCCTCTTATCCATTACCCATTATTCTCTTATCCTTTAAAACCTTGAGACTGGCCTACCCAAAGCTGCGAGAAATCACAGAATCACAGAATATCAGGGATTGGAAGGGACTTTGAAAGATCATCTATTCCAATACCCCTGCCAGAGCAGGAACAAACTCCAAACAAAACTCCAAAGAGTTTCTCAGTGTCCCGTCAATTAGTGAATGGAGACTCCCCATTATCCCTCACCTGTCAGGTTTGTACCTCTGTCTTTGTTTATCACTCCCTGCTTTATACATTACCAAATATACACTAAAAATGTCTTTAACCGGATAACGTTAATGAAGCGGATGTTCTCACCTTCTACATACTTTTATGCAACCTGAAGGAGCTTTACCTGGTAACATTTGCTTTCTTTAACTATTCTTTCTGTAAGTTGCCCAAAATGGTCCTGTCCACCTCAAGGTCTAGCACGTGCAACTGGGAGACTGGGATCATGGAGTCTGTATCCAGTTATTGACAAATTTGGATTTATATGGGAGACAAAGAGCACTCTTCATTGCATGTTACCTTTGCAGCACTGTATGTAAGGCCACTTGAATAGGAGGGGGAAAAAAATTTCACTAATTAGTCTGCTGTCAGTTTTTCCATAATGTGAAATCTCCACGAACCAGATGATCCAAAATTATTTAAACCAGACTTAATTTTATTTGTACAATTGAGGCCAGTATCAGGATAGTCTAATGCTCGAATGCTGCATCTCTCACAGCTGAAGTTTCTGGAGGTTACAGCTGGAAACTTCCCTCCATTTCATTTTAAGAAGGGTGCAACTTTGGCTATTGGTAATTATACGTCAACATCACTCTGCTATTTTGTGGCAAGTGAATGCTTCCATTGCCAATCTAGAAAAAGTCCTATAATTTCCACGTGCAGCACATTATACAACTTAGTGTTAACTGCATTTGTTGAAATCATGAAAGTGAAGATGTTGGACTCCAAATCATTGAATGGCAATCTGGTAGGGGGAGGGAGGAAGACTTGCTTTTACAAATGATGCAATTTATGCTGTTAAAAATAATCAATAAAAGGTAGCAGACACAGTAATTATCACACGCAGTCATCTGATGATTACTTCTGAACCTGGTAAGGGGGCATCCCAGCAAATTATTCATTGAGATTTCTAAACACTTGTGAAGGAGGAAAAGATACTGAAACTTTTGCTTGGAGTGCATCATACTGAATATATTGTCTGAAGTTAGAGGAAAAGGATATACCCAAGGCTCAATCATTTCCAGCCTCACTGCTGAGTGAATGCTAGAATGAAAATCAGAAATTTTCATGAATTATACTGCTGTAGGTGATGCACACAGTAGGTATGTATAAAACTCAGCCTCTAGAAAACACCACTGTATTTCCTATTGTTTTTAGGGGCATAAAATTAATGTCACAAAGGCTGCTAACTGGGATTTCCTCAAGCTGGTTGGCTTGGCCTTCACAATAACAACCTTGCAATTTATGTAAACAGGCAGGAATTTGCATCACACCAGAGCAAGAGGTATTTGACTCCTACTTGCCAGCAACTCTGAAATGTATATAGTCGTATTTCTGGAACTTGTAAGAAAATCTCTGAAAAAAAACTATTTACAGGTACCTAATACTGGAACAGACAAGTATTTACATTCCCAAATCACACTTGGATTTCTATTATCCCTCTTATTATTTCAGGCTTCCATAAGTTTCCTGCTGATAATTGCAGAAATTCCCTCCCTCAGCATTGGGACAAGATGTGATTTTCAATAGCACTTGACATGCAGCCACATATTCTCATTTTTTGCTACAAATAGATGCTCTGGGTTTTAAGTGCTTGTTAAACACAGCCACAGTAACATTGTGGGGAAGCATCCCAGAACGACCTCTGCAAACTTGAGACAAAGCATTCAGTACACAATAGGCATCTGTCAAACTTCCCCAGAATAATGAGCACTATACAAGACACAATGACTTTATGTGGCTTGAATGCTGCCTTTTTTATCAGGAATGTAGTAGGAAAAAGCTTGGCTTATTTATAAATAAAACATAAATGTTTGGATGCTCATGTGATCAGCAACATGAATTGCCCAAAGCAGATGACCGCAGACAGTGCTTAGAGATACAGTTTAGTGATGGCTTTTGTCAGCATTAGGCTAATGGTTGGACTATATGATCTGAAAGGTCTCTTCTAACCTGGGCAGTTCTATGATTCTGTAAAGATCACTCCTAATTGTCCTTTCTCTGCCATCATGAGCAGATCCTTTAATACCAGCACTTAGAAGAGTTTTGAAGTGATGGGAGAAGAAAACCAGGATCAATATGATAGTCTGCCTTTTGATGCAGTGCCTTTTAAGATAGGAAGTTGCTTAATGCCTGTCTCCTGTCTTTTTTTTTTTGTTGTTGTTGTTATCCCATAAATAATATTGAAACAATTGTGGCTTTGGGCTTTGTATTTTTGAAGTATCCCCCTTTTCCCTGTTTTTAGTGACTTTGGTACTGATTTCAGTGGACTACATCTGGAGTTCGCCCTGACTCAGCCAAACCCTCCAACACTTAATTCAAGTTCACAGAAGATCCCCTTCCTGTTCAACAATGCGCTTCAGCAAAAATTAAAAGTTATCTGCATGATTTAGTCCCACTGGGGTCCCAGTGACTGAATCATGTGACCAAAAGTTAACCACATGCTTGAATGTTTGGCTGAGTAAGCACAGAGCAACTGTGCTTACCACAGCCTTAAAGTAGCAGGGGGAGAAGTCATACGCTGGCATTTGAGATTTAATTAGGAAGACACAGAGCGTATTACTGCTGCTTTGGCCCTTCCCTCCCACAATGGCACTTTTCCAAGCAGAGCCCTTGAAAGATGGTTGGGGCCAGGTCCCCAGGATGTGTTCTTCAGCTCTCATAGTTCTGTGCCCACTCAATCAGGGGCCATTGGCCAGACCTGGGGGCATTTGCCTCCAGTGGGGGATATTTCCACCTTATCATGCCCTCCTCCAGTCTCCTGTAATAGAAGAACTTCTGGTGTGATTTTCCAGGCTATGCTCTCTGAGCGGACTGTGCGAGCCGCAGTCAGTCCTTCCCTTTCCCAGATATCTTCAGGTAAACTTTTTCCAGCTGTATCATCTCTAAATTTATTTCACTTCCACTTGCCCCACATGTGCATCCTCTGCAGCCCCTTCTCAGGCAGAGCTGTGTGTACATGCTGCTGCCTGCCCTCCTGGGGCTGTGGTCCCTCTCCTCCCCTCTCCTGTGCACAGCTCTTTCCTTGTTCTTCTTTTCTCCCTGCTGGTTGGAGGCTCCCCAGAGCATCCATAGCAAGCTTTCCTCACATCAGGGCTCAAGCCTGTACCCCACCCATTCATTCCCCACACTGGGGTTCCGTGCTGTCTATCTCACAGACTGCAGTCTCTGCTAAGGATCCTGGAACTCTCCCGTGCCCATTCTTCTTCCTGCCAGAGGAGGAAGGGGGAAGAAAGAAGTTACTAGGGTGTCAGACATTACGTCCAAATCCCGGGAAGAAGGAGCAGAGCACTGCTGCATTGAAAGCACCAGCAAGAGTCATGAACCAGTTATTCGATTGACAGATGATACAGGGGTGCTCAGCACTGTGAAACTTCCTGGGTTTTCAGGGAAGTTGAGGTGTCTGAGGCTATACCATCTCATGCTCCCTGGGGGGCTGGCAGGACCATACTCCAGGTGGTGGGGTTGGCAGGTGGAAAAGGAGCATGTCCAGCCTCTGCACGCCTGGCTGAAAGACAGGCAGACCTTTCACTTCACCAGCCCTGCAGACAGACCATGGTTTTGTGCTTAATTCCTTTGTGTTACCATGATTAAAAACTCTAGGCACTATCTCCTCACGTCTTTGCTCTGATTAGATTTTAGCTAATTACCAGACACTCTGCTGCCAGTGGTCAGGAGCTACCTTGTGAATTAACAGCCTCTCCTTCTCCAAAGACCTTCGACTTGCCATAGCCCTGTTTTTTGCTGAAAACTACCCTGTATATCATGGCTTACAGTGCAATTCCTAAAAAACCTTTATGGGTTTGAGCCATGTGTATTGCAGACTGGATCGGTTTTACCTCAGCCAGCACTGTGAGCGCTCATCCTGATCGCATTGCATTTTGAATGTTTTGAAGTTAAACCAACGTGAAGCACCATGCACGCAAAAACTGGGAGTGGCCTGGGTATAGCACACTTATCTGAGCCTGGGTGGATTCAGCATTTGGCCAACATTAGCTGTGGTGTGTCAGGTTTGGTAATTGCATGTGGGCAAGAGCTGATGTAATCCAGAATAAGAAAATTAAGTACAAAGCAAACACAGTTATTATTTTGCCACTGTATGCTTGACTGACCTCCATAAACACAGTAACAAACTTTAAGGTGTTATTTCTCAACCTTGTTTACAGTTGATTTTTTTTTTCAATTGTGTCCAGTTAATTAAATAGGTAAATTTAACATTTAATTTAAGCACAGCCAGATTAGCAACAATTGCCCCTATAGAAAATTACTTCAGGACAAAGAGTCATGATGATTCATAGAGAAGCCTCTTCCTTTTGCAATCAGCAAACATTTTGGCCAACAAGGACCTTAGGTCCATACAGCATGCCTTGAGTCCCTGTCCTTGCTGAAGTCCACATGGGTTCACCTGGGAGAGCATGGCACAGGTTCTGCCTGGAGGAAGAGAGAGAGCACATTTGTGTCTCACTGAGATATAGACTTGGGATGCAGCTGGGACACATCTCCAGGCATACAAAGGTTCTCATGGACAAAACACAGGCCTATAAAGAGAAAAAGAATGGAGATGAAGGGAAAAGCCTGGAAAAGGATAATGAAATGTAGAGCAGGGGGGAGAGAGGAGCAACAAATAAACATGGAGTATGAAGACACAAAGACCAACTTGAAAGAGAATTGCTCACAGTCCTTTTCAGGTTGAAGCAGCAGCTGCCCTTGGGAAAGAACCACTCTTGGGAGAAAGAAACTATTTTAAACTGCCCTCGTGCTCCTGTCCTTTTACAGTGACTCATGCTGTTCTGCCTGCTCTCAGCTTCAAGGCTCAATTCTGTGCTAGGACATCGATTGAAAACATCTGGAGGCCTGTACATACCTACTGACAGCATGTTCATCTTGGCTTCTACAGAAGCTGAGGGTTGGGAGGGACTGAAGCATCCCAAACAATTAAGGAAACAAACAGAAAAAGGAAAACAAATAAGACTGAAATCACAAGGCTGCTAGGAAGTACAAAGTGCAATGTCAGCACTGTGCTTGCCTGTTGGGTCAACAGAGGTAGGGGGTGACTTCTTTCCTAGCCACAGTGGGAGTTATTACTGAAACTGTGAATAGGATATTTAGATCTGGACCCTAGAAAGTAGCTAAAGCAGTACCAACCAGAGAAAAGTGAAGGCAAGAGCTTAACACTGAATAATTCTTTTCACAGTGCGTGTGAGGGTCTGGGTAGGAGATAATTTGAAGTCTGATTTCACATCATCCTGTACAGTACGAAGTACTTTTCAAATAAGTCCTGAATGAAGCAACCTCAGTCACATCGTTGGTTCCAGCCCAGAGCATTTGTTCTGAAAGTCTCCCATAGAAATGGTGGTGCATAAAGAGTTGAAGAAAGAGAATGTCAAAGAGTAAGAAAATAAATGTCCTGACTCTTATGGTACAGCTGCCTTTGCATGCAGTCACTCACTGTCAGTGGTTATACAGTTGCCACTGTTAAATAATTTTCTAAATTCTGTCAGTTTTTGTTATTGTAGCAAATCTGACCTCATCCTGGTCCCATGCCAGGACCAAAGAGCTGCTCTGTTTACCCACTGTTGATGCAATATCTGAAATCAAAAGTTTTCCAATAGCTGTTTAGATTGTGGGGGGAGAAAAAAGCAGTGCTTGTGTAGAAAACCTGACTGAGACATAGTGTAAGGTACTTGCCAGTTTGTCTCATCTAAATCAGTGAGTAAAGGTTTTTTTTTTCTTTGTCCCATGCTTCTGGATCAATTTTTCAGTGCTTTCAGTTCTAAAAAACTTGGCAGAAAGAGATGGCTTTAAAATTAAAGTCCAAACCAAGATCCTGAATCCTTAGCAGTGGGCTGTTTTCAAATTATTTACTTATTTATCCTGTTTTCTTACATTTTTAAAAGGCCGGGAGGGACTATTAAAGGGCCAGAAGGGACCACAGGCTTGCATAGTTTGACCTCTTGCATACCACAGAATTTTTGTGTGTTAAGGACATGCTTGTCCAAGGAACATCTTCTGAGTACTTTGGTCTTGATCTGAGCATTTTGGGTCACCACTTACCTTGAAAATATCTTAAACAGCATGTGGAAGACCCTTACTTCTGAAATCTATGTAGAGAGAAATATCTTTCATCTGACCAGGAGACTAATGGTAGCCTACTGTGACATGGGATAAGACAACCCCACAGCTCACTGACCCAAGAAACACTGCACGGTCTTTCCTATTACCTTGTGCTAGCTTGTCTCCAGGTAACTAAATTCAACACTTAAAAGACCCCAAAACCCTTACCTTAGTTTACTTTGCTCATGGAAGTGTCTGAGGAGTGCCAAAGTCCCAGGCTAGGATCAGGGAGAGTGAAGCAAGCCTTTCCCTTACAGTGGCAACCTTGTAGTTCATCTCTGTTGCTCGCAGATGCATGGACTCAAACGGCCAGGAGGGACAAGGAAAGGCTTTTGAGCTATATATACATCCAGGCTAAAAGCAGGCTTATATTTAATTACATTAACTAGGTAGATAAATGTGCAGTTGAATCCTGGGCCATAAAGGGAAGGAAGAGCTGTTAACTTCTGTACAGCAGGGGGGGAACATCAGGAAAGCCATAATGATCTAATGTCCCTCTTAAGTCCTTAATTTTCAGTAAGGAATTTAATTTCCAGTATCATAGAATCATAGAATTGTCCAGGCCGGAAGAGACCTCCAAAGGTCATCCAGTCCAACTGCCCCACAGTCAGCAGAGACACCCCCAACTAGACCAGATTACCCAGGACCTCGTAGAGCCTCACCTTGAATATCTCTAGGGAAGAGGCGTCAACCACCACCCTGGGCAACCTGTTCCAATGTTCAACCACTCTCATAGTAAAGAACTATGCTTGTATAAGCATCCTTCTCTGAGGATTATGACCAAGAAATCAGATATGGCATGGCCATTTTTTGAAGAAATATTCTCTGGGTGGTAAGCATGTATTTCTGGTTTTTTTGGCTTCATTTGAGTTTGCTGTAGTCATTACTTGGTTTCAGCTATAGCATTTCCTTGGTTCATTGTTATACTGGAAATACACCACAATTCAGGGTAAACACAATGTATTAAATATCCTAACTGATTTTGTGTGTTCACAGCTTATTGTGTGTGTGCAATGTATTGTAGCTTATCCAAAAGGTGCAGGTGAGTAGCCGGGCATCTGGTTGCTGCATTTGCTCTGTTTTGGCTCCCCTTTTTTTGAGTCAGACAAACCCATGGGGAAGAAGTGGTGGCTGCTCAGAGACTTGAGCATGCTTGGCTGGAGAGAAGAAGAGTGGAGGGAGACCAGTATGCACTGCAGTCATTGCATTCAGAGCTAAGCCTCAGAAATGCCTACAGAACAAGCAGTCCTCCTCAAGACCTAGGAGAGATTCCGTGCAGATTATTGGAAAGCCTGCTTGCTGCTGGAAGTTGTTAGAGCAAGACAAAGATTAAAAAATTATGGACGCTGCAAGGACACTGTGGGTAGGAAGAAGGATGCTGGTGGCGGAAAGCCAACCTGCTATTGGCTACTCATCCTGGTTTTAAAAACCTGTCTTACTTTAATATGCAATGAATGGTTTTGGAGCTATGTTGTCTTTATTTTTGTGGTGTTACTGTAATTATATTTAGGCTTTGGGTTTGATGACACTATGAATCTTCCGATGGTTTAATATTAACTAGTAACAGTTTTAAGTCAGAGACAAAGAAGACATTCCAGTTTTTTGAGGTTGGCATGCTTCCAAGAGCTAGAAAGGAAATTGTGAAAAGAGAAGAAGAGGAATGCAGCAATGCTTCAATGTGCCTATCCCTACCCCCAAACCAGGCTCAGTTTGCGTTGTTTAGGCCATTTGATCAACTCTCACTTGATCCAGATCCTTCATTCCTGCATCCTTCAGGCTCCCATTTTGCAACCTCTCTCCTCCCAGAAGTAGAGCTGTGACACTTGGGATTTTTGTCCCAAGACTTTTTCCAACCACTGTCCCAGTTAAGCCAGTCCTGACTCCTGGCCAGGCTGCAGCTCCTGGTCTCCATCACTGCTGCCTGGCAAGGTGCTGCTTGTGGGTACTGCCATAAGGGTTACTCTGAAAACATCTGTCCAGAGGAGGCTCTGAGCAGGAGGTAGCATATAGGCAAAGAAAGTCATGTCAGACAAAGAAAGGTTTATAGCAGGCTCTTTTAAGTTAAAGCTCTGAAATTTCCTCCAAGGATACTTTTTTCTTAGTTTTTTCCCCTGTTATTTGATCCATACCTTTCAGGAATGAAACAATCTTCCTGCACAATGTGTATATACAGAACACCACACTAACCATCTATCTTTTAACTTGGCATATTTTTCCTTTAGCTGAAATTCCAGTAAATCTTTTTGTTAAATTGAGAGGAAAATGTTTTATAGATGCCATAAAAAACCCACTTTCTATCTCTTAGCCAAACCACAGTAACTTCATAAAACAAATTAATTTTCCATAAAACATCAGAGATACTGTGATCAATAAAGTAGAGTGGAAAATAATCTGTTGTAAATTTCTGACATGAAAATTAGAAAAAGGAATAAGAATGAATGTAATCTGTCTGATAATTAGCACAACAATTAGTACATACTTACACTATGTCATAAAATCTCAAAAGCAGAAACTGAGAACATCTGTGTACCACAAATGGTATGTGAATCTAACAAAAGCCATAATGCTTATGTCATCACATGGAGTTTTTTCTATAGTTGTTGTTATTGTTATTATTATTGCTAATATAATTTTATTATTCATTACTATTATAATTATTTTGTTCTTATTATAACAATGGACTTCTTTGGACCCATTGTCTTCTCATCAGATCTTCCTATTCCTCAGCTCAAGCTTACATTGGTCACTGGCATCTTGTTACATGTTACTGATTATTTTGCTTGCTTTAAGTTTTTTAAGGAGTGCAGAAATATGAAGAACGATCGAGGCCTTTCTTCTCAATTGGTCTTACTCCATGCTGACCCAAGCAGATTGTTACGCTTACAATTCATCCTCCCTAACAGGGAGGAAAAAGAAAAGATAAGGATAAAAAGATTTTCAAAATCCATATGACCAACATGCAGAACAGAGCTCAATCCCTTACTTTTTTTCTGAGGAAATTGTCTTGGCAAAGATTCAGTACGAATCACGTTTCATGCTCACATGACAAACCTTTCAAGGCTGCCAAGTCACTCCAACTTTGCAGTGATTCTGTTTAATTTGTTTGTTGTTCATAAATCTATGAAACACATTTATAACTTCTGAAATTTTTCTCCTTCCTTGGCAGGCTGATGACTATTCAATAATGCCCCAGTGCTCTTCATTGCCCAGGAATCAAGCACATTAACCACTCCTGTTTGTGATGCTCGGGTCCTTCAGCAGTGTCAGTGGTGACACTGGTGATACATGGTATACATCACTCTCCCCCTAAATCTAATCCCTGGTTAACCTCAGCAGAAATGCTTGTCCAAATGTGCCAAAGCATCATATCGCCAGCCACCACTCAGGCACAACTTCTCAGTTGTTTTCCCAGAGTTACAGTGTTTCCCAAGCTGTTTCTCACTGACACAACTGCTAACCTGCTTTTCAGGAATATTCTCAAATCTCAGCTTTTTCCAAGTACTTTTTCTAGGTAGAAATATGTTAGCATGCACTGGTTGCACAAAGCTCCCAGGAAAACAGAAGGCTGCAGGGATCTTCTTCCTCAGCTCCCTCTATTGTGCTGTCAGGACAGCAGAATATAGAGATGAAGTCAGCAATAGTTTTTTGTATTCTTAGTCCTAACCTCAGCACAGATGAACTTTGGTCTGGCTCTAAATGCTTTTGCTCTCCTCAGGGCTTTTAACACATTAAGTCTTTTAGTTTTACCTCAAATCTTCTCTTCCACCAAGTAATCTTGCTTTAACTCCTAACAGCTCCAGTGCTCCTTCAGTGAACTTCTTGGCTCAGTTGAAACCAATGACCTAAAGCCTCTGGCCTGCAGGAGAGGCAGGATTTCAGCTCTCATTCTTGCAAATTTTCTTCATCCTCACTCTAGCCCTTCATTTTAATTTTTCATTTTCTATTTTATTTCCTACATCTCATTCTTCATTGTTGGTTCATGGAAATTTGTCTCAAATTGTCCATTTCCTTGGCATCTGATGATCTTCAATGGCTCCAGTTCTTAAGTTAGGCACATCAGACTAATCATCAGAACCTTTTTACTGGCTGAGTACATTTAATGCAAAATGTCACCCAGGGCTAGCTGACTGATAACTTATCATGCAGTACCCATCTTCACATCCTGACTTGACTGTTTTCTTGGGTTTTAGGCCATTTCTATAATACTGTTGTTTGTGAATGCATACAATTCAGGGTATTTGCCTCATGAATGCAAACTGAACTTCTGATATCCTGAGCTATGCATGTTTTTAGTCCTTGGTGGCCCAGTGATGCAACAGTCACAGTCCCAAAGAGTGACCTTTTGCTTCACTGGAAGGATGCCCAAGCCTCCTCCTCTTTGTGGCTCTTTGATTGGAGATGATTAAAGAACCATGGTTTTGAGAGGGTTATTTGATGTGTGAATTGTTTTGACAATTGTTTTGACACAGCATGATAACAACATGTCCTTAGTGATTGCTCCTTAGTTGGAATATACTTAAAACAGGAACTTGCAGTTACATTCAGCAATGCAAACACAGAAAAAGGAAAGAGAAACACTGCAAGCCTGAATGGTCCTATCTCCCATGAAAGGGAGGAATTACAATACAGAAAGAGAGATTAATTCAATCAACTGGCTGCTGGGGTGGTAAATAGTCCCTTCTATACATGTAGAAATTATGTTTATTAATGAAGATCTCTAGTTAGAGCATATGTGTTATCTTGAGAACCCTCATAGTGTGAGTCTGCAGTGCTGCTCCTCCTGTTTTCATGATAGGAAAGATGCATTTTCACCACAGTGAGTTCCCAATGAAATGCCACCAAAAAGTATCTCCATGTCATATCTGTATTCTGACTCATTGGGCGTTCAAACTCACTGCTCCTTTGGATGAGAAGCTTGCTGACACTGGTGCTGTCAGGAACTTGAGCCTTCAATTGCTAACTCACACAGCAGTCAGCTTAAAAGAAATATAGTGCTGTGAACGTGTGTTTTCCAGTTATGAAAATATCAGCTCCTTCCCTGCAGAGATCAGGAAAAGCCTTTCTCTCCCCTTCCCCACCAAAATTCATGTTCACCAGAATGGTTACTATTTAATTTAGGTCACACCTGTTGCTTTTGCAGTCTTGATACTGTTAACATTTCTTCCAGCTTTTCTGAACTGTAGAAAGTAATGGTTTTCTTTAGAGTGTGGGTTGTGATAGTCAAAACTGACCTGGACTTACCTACAGTCTGAAAGCATATTTTGAAAATGGAATTTGTCAATGTTGTCTCTTGTGGCTGGAGTTACAGCAGCATTATTTTGATTCGAGCCTCTCAGTATTAAACATCTTGAAAAATCAAGAGCTGAGTGAAGTACCTTTTAAAAGCTATATGCCATGCCTGCCTTACATTCTTAAGATACATTGTTCTAAAAATGCCTAGTAGTTTGTGTCTAGATTATTTTACCCTGCACATCTGGGTAAACGTGCAGGTATATAAAAAGGAACAATCCTGAGTCTGGCCACTTCTAATTTTGTTTGAGAACAAATATGATCAGTTATAAAACAGTAATTAGTAATCAGTAATTAATTAAAATTTAATCTGCTTGAGTAGGTGGTAAGAAATGAGGTGTGAGTCATGCTAATCATGTCTAGGCTAAACTCAGAAGAACAAGCTTCTTTATTGCTTCCCTGCCAGGTGTGTTTGACAGCCCATATCAGATTTTGTAGCATCAGTTTGGCTGGTTTTGAGTTTCCCCCTCCACTTCCAAGTTGAAACTGGCAAAGACTGGATGTGAACAAACATCCCAGCAGCACTATGAATTGTGTTGCTAATAGTGCTTGAACCTGAGAGCTTGAACACTGAGGAGCTAGCAGAATTGTTTGGTGTCTCAATCATCATTACACTTGTCTTCTGGGAGTGTCCTTGTAGTCAGCCATCTCCCTGCTAAAGTCCAAGTACTGCTTTGGAGGGAGCTGGCTGGAGGAGCCCTGAACAGAGCCAGAGTGTGAGCCAGAAGTTAATCAGTGTAGACAATCATGCCATCAGTACTCAGACTCTCTTCCTGGCAGATAAGCATAGCCCTTTACTCATCTTCTAATGATGCCCTAGGGTTTATGTGGTTTGTTTCTGCAGCTCTGATACTTGGCATCAGTTTAATAACATAAAATCTCTATCCTTACATCCAGACTGACCTCATTATGAGACCTGGAACTGTATGTAAAAAGTTGTTTTAGGCCAGAGTATGCTAAGAGGTTACATCTGGAGTGCTGTGACCAGCATGGGGCTCCTGAGCACAAGAAAGGCATCCATCTATGGGGGTGACTCCATGAAAATGGTTAACAAATTAGAGCATCTGATGTTCGAGACAAGTCTGGCCAGGCTCGGGCTGTTCAGTCTGGGGAAGAGAAAACCCAAGAGGGATTTTTTCATTGTGTATAAAACCTGAGGAGGAATAATGAAGATGGAGACAGGCTCTTCTCAATGGTGCCCAGTGAAAGGACAAGAGGCAACAGGGATAAATTGAAATATGGGAAATTCCATTTAAACATCAAAAAATAGTTCTTTTAATCTGAAAGTGGTCAAACACTGTAATGAGCTGCCCAGAAAGGTTGTGGAGTCTCCATCTTTGGAGACACCCAAAGCCTGACTGGACACAACCCTGGGCTTTGAGCAAGTGGTTGGGCTAGAAGATTGCCAGAGGTGCTTTCTAGTCTTATTTGCTCTGTGATGCTGTGAACAGAATAGGATGTAAAAAGAAGTCCTTATTTTTATTTCTAACAGAAAACATTCTCAAGAAAGTAAGTCCACAATATTTTGTTTGACATATTTGGCAGTATTGCTGTCTTATGCACAAGCCTATTAGAAGCTTAAATTGAGAAACACCCTATTTTGTTGTGCTTATGAAAATTTTGTGCATAAAAATACTTTTAGCTATATGTTCTGAAGCTTTTTTTTCTCCCTCTCTCTCCTTGTGACAGAACAGCTCACCACAGTTTCAATTTTCAGCCTCACGGTGTTGAGGGGCTGTCATAAACACCAGGTCTTTTAAGGAGGAATGAGGAGAAGCCACATCTCCCCTGATGTGCCAGCTGGTGCAAACACCTCTAGGGGCTTCCTCAACCAGCTTAGGCTCTGTCTCTGTGCCTGGCAGCAAAAGACCATGTTCATGAATGAAAGGGACAATGTTTGTAAGGGGCAGCCCATGTAGCTGGAGGCAGCTCCTCCTGCTCTTGTCCAAATTTTCCCCAGTCAAATATGCAGAAGGTTTTGAAGGATTTAACATGTGAGCACATATTTTAAAAAGTTCGTGGCTTGGGGACTGAAGCTGACTGGAAGCTACCTGTAAGGTCGTAACTGAAGGTCATAAACTGAAGAGATGCTGTGGATATAATGTGCCCAGGAGTGATGGACAAAACAAGAGCAGGAGCTGTCAGACCCAGAGACAAGGTCACAAGGCAAATAATGAACAATATTCAGGAAAAAATGCAAGATTTAGGAACTAGGAAGACTAGCCCTGACACATAAAACAATGTAGTCTTGTGTAGGAAAAGGGCAGGGACAGAAAATCTTTTTAATAGCGATCATGTGCTTTTTCTGTGTTTTCCCCAAGGGTGGTGGAGTATTTTCGTAAATCTATGACTAATTTTTGGGGTCTGGATCTCAAGCCAACCTTTTTGTTATTTTTAGTAAGAGTAGTATATGGATGCTTTCAGCCAAGTTAGTCACACATGAACGCAAAATTTTACTTGTCTATTATTCATGAAGTTCTAGCAAAAAATGTTTGAGGGAGTAAACAAGGAGCTAATAAGTCTTTCTATAATAAAAATGACCCTATATTTGATGTGCCAGGTCAGTATTTATCCAGAACTAGGAGAGAAAATAAACAGTACTTTAAAAAAAAAAAATCTTTAGATATGAAAGACTTGGCTTCTTCTGCAGAAACATTACAGAAGATGGGAGGTTTTTTCTTGGTGAAGCTGAGGATTTCTCAGAGTAGTTAACTGATGAAGAGATTAGCAAGGTTGTTTTTAAAGGGAGGTGACCCAGCGTGCTGGTCTTGCCTGGCTGAATGAGAATCTAGTAAGGAGGCCAGTCATTTTCATAATAATGAACTAGTGATACGACTTTGATATTAGTTTTATTGTATTTCAGAACACTCTTTAATCTTTTTGTAATGTTATTTTGTTAAATGATAGAATTCCTATAGTTAATGGTATATGCTACTTCTGATTTTTTTAACAGTGTATTCTTACTACATATGCTATATCTAATAGCTTTTCTCTTCAAACTCCAAGTTTTCTCTGAAGTCTTTCAAGTCTGTGAAGCTCTAAAAATAAATAACTTTTTCTCATATCCATCTTAAAGTAGCGGAGTACCTTGAAAGGTTTTATCGAGTATTGCAATAAATGAAAGTCTTACCAGGTGCATATAAACATTTTCCATAACATTAAGAATTATTATGCTGTATAATAAATTACCTTGTAGATTAGCAGAATGATTGTCACTCTTAAGGCATGAAAAACTTATTGCTGGACAAAGCAGTAAAATTTTACAGTAGACTATATCTTGGCAAAAATACCTCATGGATTTAGTTACTATGTTCATCATTCTTTTTGTCATTTTATGCTATTACTAGCTAACCTATGTCCAATTAAAAGGAATTGCTATGAGGACTGTTTCCAGATCAGAGCTTTCACAGGTGCCTGTTTCTGTGCTCCTAGTATAAAGAACTGGGCAGTAAAATTTGAACTTCACACTTGTTTTATCGGTATTGTAATAAAAATATGACCTGTATCTTGGGTTACATTCATACACATCTTAAGTATTTATTTTCTACCAGTAGGACATCTTATATCCCCTTGCTAATATTCTTAGCCTGGAACTGATAGTACAACAGAAAGGAGGAACGATGTGGTGATAGATAGACTCTGCCAGTATGCATGGTGCCGGTATGTGTTGTTACGGTTTTACATAGTCTCTGTAAACTAATGGAGCTAGTTTACAGTCCCCACAGCTGTATTTTGATCTCCGCCTGTCTCTCCTTAAAACACAAACTGTAAAGCAGAGTGAGTGGACCACTGAAGTCCTCTAGTACCCTGACTCCCATGATCATTAAATTGAAAGCACCACCTTCATTCTCAGCTGGGCTGTCGAGGGGAAGCGTCCTGTATAGCAAAGCTGAGAGAGATGTAAATAAAACACAATAGATGCCTCACAACAGGAAAAGCTTTTGTTTGGTTGTTTGCGTGTTGCTTATTGGCAGTGTTTCCAAACCTACGCTGCTGTTTTTTTCATTACCATGGTCTGAGCATCTCAATTAATCCCTCTTTGCTGATACAGTAGCAGTACTGGGATGCTCCAGCCTCGTACATGGCACTGAACAAACCCGTCATAAAGGGCTCCTCTCAAATTATGTGAAGTTAATAGCTCTAACAGTTGAAAGAGGTACAAGGCATAGTAGGCAGTGTATGTGATTATGACCTATTTGTGTTTAAGCCCATTCTTGTAGGTAAGGTAGTGGAGCTGTGGTGACACATTTTGCCGTAAACCAGTGCCCAAAGTGAAAATAAGCCATCAGTCCCAGGTTCACATACTGCTATCAGGAGTAAAGCTCATGGCATTGTGGCTTTACTGGGGCTAGATGGAGACAGCACAGTTTTAGCATATATCTATAATCATATATGAGACTGCACAATAAACTAGCAAGACTTTGTGTGCCAGCTGTCTAATGACTGTCAATATTGTGTCAGCTTTGATACAGAGACAATTTAAGGAGGAAAGTGAGCAGGATGAGGAGAGTAATGACTTTATTTTAATCACAGCTAGTTTTCGTTCACTGCCCAGTGGGTTTGGCAGGGTAAATGTGGGGTGTTGAGCTGACAATGCTGTTTGTTCTGCACAGAGCAGCAGGATGATGACAGGAGCTCTGATGGAGGGAAGGTGGGGAAGTCCCTCTCCAGTTCTCCTATAGGCTGCCTTCAGATACTGGAAGGCTGAAATAAGGTCTCCATGAAGCCTTCTCTTCTCCAGGTTGAACAACCTCAGCTGTCTCAGCCTGTCTTCATAGGAGAGGTACTCAATGCCTCTGATCGTCTCTGTGGCCCTCCGCTGGACCCGTTCCAACAGTTGCATGTCCTTTCTATGCTGAGG
The DNA here is from genome assembly GCA_013400055.1 of Nycticryphes semicollaris. NCBI lineage: Eukaryota > Metazoa > Chordata > Aves > Charadriiformes > Rostratulidae > Nycticryphes > Nycticryphes semicollaris. The sequence goes on along the minus strand of VXBJ01000189.1, from coordinate 149,773 downwards.
ACTCCAGAGGTGCACACAGTACTCCAGGTGGGGTCTCACGAGCGCAGAGTAGAGGGGTAAAATCACCTCCTGGCCACACTTCCTTTGATGCAGACCAGGATGCAGTTGGCTTTCTGGGCTGCCAGTGAGCACTGCTGGCTCATGTTGAGCTTCTCATTCACCATCAGTCCCAAGTCCTTCTCCTCAGGGCTGCTCTCCAGCCATTCTCTGCCCAACCTGTATTTGTGCTTGGGATTGCCATGTCCCAGGTTCAGGACCCCGCACTTGGCTTGCTTGAACTTCATGCAATTTGCATGAGCCCAGCTCTCAAGTCTGTCCAGATCTCTCTGAATGGCATCTCTTCCCTCCAGATTGTTGATCGTGCCACCGAGCTTGGTGTCACCAGCAAACTTGCTGGGGGTACACTCTACAAGTTTGCAGTAATATCAATCCTCAGTGAATCTGTGCTGGAGAAAGCAACAGACCTTCGTTTACAAGTGCAAAAGAAGTTTTTCAAGGACTGTTAGAGGTATTAATTGTATCAGACCTCTCACCTGTGCTGTTCGACCCTGGGAACAAGTCCCTGCTTTGTCAGCAAGGGATGTGTAGCCAAACTCCCACAAGGGTCTCCTCCTCTCACATTTACTAGTTTTAGGGTGAGAATTTGATTTATGTACTGCTTTGGTGTTGAAGGGTGTTTTCTACCATCTAAAGCAGAACAGAAAATTTCTAGTAACATACAAAATGCTTAAAAAAGAAAATACTGGTTTTGCACAGATTAATAGGGAGGATATTGTTACTGATTCTTCCTTAATCAGACTACAGAAACATTCTTTTTTTTTAAACATGTTCTTCTGTAGTAAACCTCATGTGTTACTGGATATGTTTTCGAACAATGTCTTTTGTAAGTATGAGAAGGTTTGGGATTGGTTGGGTTGCAAAAGGTACTTTGCAAGGCATAACTTGGGTGCAGCTCTTCTTATTTCAAATATTCTTGTGAAATAGAATAAGATTTTGTTTGTGGATTTTTTTGGATGTGACAACGTACATGAAGTCAAGAAAGAGACCCTGCAGCTTTGGTACCTTACCTTTAGCAAATCCTATCTTGGTAATTATTACCATGAAAACATATATCATATTCATGCTAATAAAATCACATCTTAACCTCTCATCATGTAGTTCTGCTGTATCATTTTGTGATCCATAACCTAAACTGACAATATTTCTTGGCAGAGTATTCTTTGACGTTTCCATCATTCCTGCCAGCTGAACCAATAAAAAGTTCATGATCTGCCAACTAACTGGTGTAATTAAAATGGAAATTTTGAAAGTACATATCTCAAAACCCAGTGACTAACAGATTGTACCCTTAATTACTTACACATCAGACAGTTGTTGTAACTTCTACGTGACAATAAAGCTTCTTTTCCGCAGAAGCCGTCACTTTCCGGAGAAGGATCCCACAAGCTGTATGTAAGGCTGTGCCAGTTGGATGTGGCCATCTTTCTCTGCTTCTGGAGAGCCCAATTCAGTCAGGTCTCTTGCTGGAAGGTCCATGAACTGTCAGCAAGTCAAGCTGCATGCCTGCATAATGGCATCAGGGACCTGAGTCACACACTTATCCTTCACATCTGACCTTGGTGCTTGCAGCACCAGGAGAGGAGGGGCTGTAGGATTTCCTTTGTGGAAATCAGTAGAACTGATTGAATAAGGACTGTGGCAGCTTGGCTGTACACAAGTGTGAGTTGTGAACTAAGTGTTAGGGCTGATAATGCCCTCCTTGTTTCTCATTCAGTAGAACATGTTTGTATATTGGTATACCTTTAATCTTTTGTAAATTGCTTCTTTTCAAAAGGGAAAATATTCTATAACCTCAAGAATAAGAATATGGAAACAATTTTTCATATTTTCTACAGGATTCTTTGTTGGAAAGGCAAATTTTCTGTGTGGTTTTCAACCCATAAACTGCTCAGGAGCAAGACTCCCTACCTAAAAAAATCACTTCTGTAGTACTTGCCTTGCCCCATGAAGCTCCTTTCTTCAGGGATAGTGGCATTAAAAATGAATCCTGGAATAAACACCTAAGCCCTTGAGGGGGATGGAAGTTCAGGTATGTTTTTATCTTCAGTGATTTCAGTGCAGTGGTTTCAGGCAGCTTCCAGCTCAGCATGCCATGTAGTGGAATTGTTTGTGTCAGTGAGCCTAGGTCTGAAAAAGGGGTGGGCTTGCAAACCAAAGCTCCAGATCTTGTAATTTGAAAGAAAGTTTATTCCCAGCATAGCTCTTTCTTCAGGACAAGTGACATTATGAAATGTTTCTTTAGCTTGATTTGGAGACGAATGTGTGAAATAATAGCAAATCATTGAGGATCAAACAGCAGCAAGGTGGTATGGGACACTGCGTAATGCTCCCACGTGACGGTGCAGAGCAGAGCAGGGACTAGCACTGGGCTTCCTTCCCTCGGTACCACCCACCATCACAGCCAGGCTGCTATCCGGGAATGAACACTGCAAACTGCCTGTTTTTAATCCATTTTCCAACCTGTGGGGAGGAGGCGGTGACTAGTGATACAACAGTGTCCTTTACTGCCAAAGCCCAAGTCCTTGGGAAGAATATTTATTAACCAGTTAGGCAATTTTGTAAGAGCAAGTGATGAAAACAAATGCTTTATTTAATGATTTCTGCAAATATTAAAAAACCTGTTACTGGTCCAGTGTTACTTAGCTAATTCTGTTACCGCTGCTGTAAAACATAGCATTACTCCATCTCACCTTACCCATTTTACATATAACATATTCACATTTTACATATTAACAGAATTCGTTAGTGGAGCAGAGATTTAAACCAGCTGGATTTTACTCACACTGGATTACCTCACAGGGATGTGCAATCCATCAGACAGGCTAAAGTAAACACTTCACTGGGCCACGGTCTTCCTACAGCCCAGCCTTTTAAAATCCTGTATGAGATCACTGAAATCTCTAAGTAAATTACATGCTTAGCATTGCAACGTGGGGACATGTGTCAGAAACAAAATGTTTACATCCAGCAGTTAGCCGCTCTGGCCTCAGCCAGCCGCACTGCTGAGAGCAGCCAGACACCCCCGGTCCCACCCGGGCGCTGGGATGTGGCCCTGGATCCCATATCCTTTAACCATTCGGAGCATTCTCCTTTAAACGAGAGACATATTTTAAATAGAAATGGGATATTCCTATTTTGGTTTTATGGACATGCGTTTTATTATTTTGAAACACTTTAAGAGATGAATCTATTTCCTATTCTTCCATCGACTCAAACCAAATCTCAGAGGTATGCATGAGAAAACACCTGTGAATCCAACCTCACTGGCAAATGGAAAACTGTCAGTACTGTATTATCAAGGAGTATTATTGTCACATCATCATGGGTGCTAGTCCTGCCAAACCTGGGTGCTCAGGTGTCTCTGCTTGCCCCTGTGAGCCCTCCAAGGCCGGTGGAGCCCCTCACAAGGCATCATCCTGCTTAGCTGGCTGCTGTGCTGGGCTTCCCACTCTGGTGGGGAAAGCCCCATCCCGGCCCTCCTGCTGCACCAGCCACTGTGAGCGAATTCATGTGGATTGTTAGCCTAATTTGCTAAATTGTCCATAAATAACTCATACCAGCTGCACATTGCTTAACACCACACCTCAGTATCTATGGAGCTGCTGTCTGCTGTGGCATGGAGAGGGTCTGAAAGCCTCTGCACCACACGGGGCTTGCATGGCCACAGCAGGGATATACTCCTTTGTTTCTGGCTGAGATATAGATGTGCTGCAGCCCAACTGGGAGCGTTCAGTGGCAGCTCTGGTTCTCGTTTTCTTGCCTCTGGGGCTGCCACGGCAGCAGCTTCTCTGTGTGGCAGAAACACAAATTATTTGCTGATGTTTCAGCCATCCTGAGTATTCAAAATACCATACTGAGATTTACTAAGGAAAGACACATATTAAAATCATTGTAAGAATATATGCCTTTCATCCCTCACCCCCTCTAATTACAGAGAGCTAGTTTGAGGTATGCCAGAGCAATAAGAAAAGAGGACAAAGATCTGCTTATAGATCACTGGAGGGACTTCACGGAATAACATTGCTCTGAAATGTGCAATTTTAACAAAATGGCTTATAAAAGGAACAGAGTACACAGGAACTGCTTAAAAATGGAAAAAATGTAATGTTTTCATTGTCTTTTGGAACAGCTTTTGAAAAAGTATATTATATTGAAACCAAACGGCCTGGAAAATGCTTTGGAATTTTACTAGGAAGAACTCTGAATTTTTGGGCTTCTATCCAGCTTAAAATAAGGTCAAACTTCAAAATGTGAAACATTTTTTTAAACTAGAATTTCCGTTCTTCATATGGCTATTGTTGTGTTGTCCATGCCCTACTTACGTTGCAAGAACAGGGTGTGAAGGGAGTTGCTAGCTAAGTTTTTGTTAGCGGTCAGATTCAAGGAGAGTTTATTCTTCCATACATTCAGATTTTCTAATCCTGTTCCTTTATTATTTTTTCCAGCTGTTGGGAGATTTTTTACTGATTTCCTATCAGGAGGGAAATTCCACTTAACTGTGGAAAGGAGGAAAGTCAGAATGCGAAGCCAATGACAGATTAAAGAAAAAGTGTCTTGTCAGTATTACATATGTGGCAGGGAAGTAGCACAGTTCTTTATGAGCAGCAGCTCTAGCGGAGACTCTGTGTGAAGTTCTCTTCTTCCAAAATTATGAGAGCTTCCATGTGGGATTACAAAGGACAACAGAACTTTGACTAATCTTCCTTTTGCATAAAATCCTTATGGTTTGTCCATTGTATGGTCTCAGCCTTGTGGTAAACTATGTTTTGGTTGGCAAAGAAATATCATAGAGCCCCACCCTACTTTTCTCCCTGTCTAAAATATTCCTTGTGAAGGATCTCAGCTCAAATCCTTTGTAACTGAAGTCACAGCAAACAAAGATATCTCTGTCTCTCTTATCAGATTGCACTGCATGATAAGATACGATTCAAAGCACACATATGTTGGCATCTGTTTTACTCATCCCACCTGCCAGTCTATTGCTGTGTGCATTGGCAATCAACACACAATGCAAAGTGAAGATGTGCCCAAATTCCTTACATTAATCAAGGCAAACTGCTTTGAGAGCCTCCAGCTCCTTCTGTCTTTCATTTAGGGCTCAAGCATTTTCTCATCTTTTTCTGCCAGGTTCCCCACTGTGCTTTTGGGCAGCCATGTGCCACCCCACTGCTGCTACAGAGCTGATGTGGTGGTGCTGGTGCTTTAGCTCACACAAGAGGCCTTCCCTTTCCTACTCCCCATCCTCACACACCACCCCCTGACAGAGGGCAGGGTGGCTGGGTGGACAAATGCCTGTAGGAGTTGTCTGCTGCAGCAGCCTTCCTCAGTGCTTTTGGCAGCTGCTGTAGTTTATAGTAGCCCCAAAGAGCAGCCAAATCTTCAGGGATCTCAGATTATCTGAGATGAACAGGGCTGCCTTGGGAAGGGAAAGGGTGCGCATTTGCGCATTTGGGTTTATCTGGTGGGGTGCTGTGTCTGATTGTGCAGGAGTGAAGTTGCATTCTAAATATGCTTGCAGGCCTTTTGTATGCTAGAGGTGGCTCCATTGAAGCAAACCTGTCCCACATCTTTTAAAACCTCTGTCTCTAGATTCTCATTTGATGAGCCACAAACACTTTTAAACTGCTGTGGAACTGAAAGTCCAGATTCCTCATCAGAGTATCTTCTTGCTTGTGCTCTTTTTGATGGTCTTGCTTCTCCTGTGTGTTTTCCTAATAGCAGTTCAATATATATTCTAAATGACTTGGAAAGTCTCCCCTCTGCGGACACCTCAAACACTCAACAAATCGTGCACATAATCAACAACATATCATTCACATGCCAAAAGCTGACTATTCTTCTGCATGATCAAATCACAAAATCCCCTGTGTCTGTCTTCTATCTAGGGCATGGATTTGAAAGGCAGCTGTATTCTGACCTCTATTCATTTGTCTGGAGCATTGCACAAGCCATGCTAACAATTGCATAAATCACCCTTTGTTTAACATTAACTGATAGTCTTTATTGATCACTGGCCAAACTTCTTTTGAATAATCTGTATTTAATTTTGTATTTAATATCTCTTCTGGGTGCTATTGTAAAAACCTGACCAATAAAGTCCTTTAAAAGAGTTGTTTTACAATGTCCTTTCCCAAAATTTAGCTTATTGCATTCATTGCCAAAACCACACTGAAGCATGCTTTAAATGAGTATGAATTAGATGAAACATCAGGGTTTTGTTTGACCCTTGAGTAACTTGGTATACTGTGGGAGCAGTGTTGCCAGCTGACCCTTCCCATCACTGGGACAGCCCTGGTGCACAGTGGTGAGTGTGTTTGCTCTCTGTGCTCTTGCCAAGTCTGTTGCATGCCTGTGATCATGGCCTCCCATCACACCCTTTCTCCTGCCCCACCTTGTGAGACAGGATACAAAGACAGGATAGATTCATGGCTCGTCATTTTGACTATGGTTATTTATTGATGCCTTGCTGTGTGGGCAAAACAAATGTAGTGAGATTTAGATTACAAACCCTAGTTAAGCCGTCCAGAGCTGCCTGTGGATGCCTGAGTCAGCAGTGTCCTGCTCCCTGCCTGAAAGTACGGGGAGTGAGCAGCCCTGCAGCCTACTGATGTGTTGTCCCACAGCCCTGCATCTGGGCCCATGTTCTCCAGATGTGCCTCCTTCCTCCTTGGAGTGGTCCTGCTGCATCTGCACTTGCTGAGCTGGCAGCAGGGGTGACCCAGGAGACAGCTGTTAGGTCACCATCAGCTAAGTGACCTCATCTTTACCAATTATTGTCAAAAAAAGACTTTCACATTCTGCAGGGAGATGGATCCCATCTGTCTTTGAGCAGTCACACGCCTGATCTTTGCTTATATGCTGGATGCTCTCACATGCCAGATGTTATGTTATGTTAGCTGGGCTGGCTAGCCAGAAAAATGTTAGTGGTTGCAGAGGTGCTATGATAGCTCTTTGCTCAGCTGGGTCTGTTTGCCTACCACAGGCTGCATTCAGTCCGTGTCAAAGACAATAAAGAAGAGCCAAGGAAATTTTACTTGCGTTATTGCTTTATAGATAGAATCCAATATGCATGGGGTCTGCTGAGCTGCTCTAATGAGATAGCATTTGTATGAGAGATTTGATCCTAGGGCACTCATGATGTGTCTGCTCTATACTGGTTGCCAATGGCTAGCTACTCATAAAGATGTTAAGCTCCAGTTTATAGTAAACCTGGAAATAAGTCAACTCACTCCAGAATACTGGGCTTCCTCATTTCCTCCACCACTCATCTCTGACAGAAGTGCTGATGTCAAGACTCTCTTGATATTTTTCATGTCTCTGGCCACAGATGTCCTTATCACATT
>VXBJ01000189.1:101615-142321 GCA_013400055.1 Nycticryphes semicollaris | reverse complement strand
TAAAGGACCTTTATGATCATTGAGCCTGATCATTAACCTGACACTGCCAAGTCCATCATTAAACTGTGTCCCTAAGCATTTAGTTCTGTCCTTGCCATATACATTTCTGAGAGTATTAATTTCCAGTGTACTCTGTACTGCATTCATATTTTCAAGGAATAAAGTTTCTGAATGGCTGGGTTCTTCTAATCTTTTAAAGAAATTCTGCATATTCTTCATCGAGGCAGTTTATATTGGTTTTGGCTTTCAGATGGGATGGACTTAAGTAAGTCCTGGCTATGACTGAGCTGTATTGATGTCATTTGGAGTAGACTTATCTCTTGGCCAAGTTTAGCACTTAGAATGCCATAGTTTTGTACAGGTACTGCATGGGACTACGGGGATAAAATATGGGCGTAGAAACCATAATTTTGAAAACAATGATAATCTCGAAGATAACTGGTTATTGTAGAAATTTCGGGTGCCTGGCAGAGTGTTGTCATGCAGCGGTGAGCAAAAGACTGAGGAAATAACCCAGACAACAAGAACAAAAATTTGCTGGGTGCTTGGGGATGCAAAAAAGCTGTAGTTTTCTGCGAAGGGGTTTTTGTAAGATGTGTCTCTACCTGTATGCCACCCTCCTCAGGCCAGTGAGGGGGTTCCTCTGACCCATCAGAGAGATGACTCAGCTCAGTAACCCAGCCTGCAACAATACGCTCTGCTTTTGCTAACTGAGATGTTCTGGATAGAGGATGACAAATGGCATCCTTAAAGAATCACAGAATCATAGAATCATTCAGGTTGGAAGAGACCCTTGGGATCATCGAGTCCAGCCATCAGCCCTACTCTACAAAGTTCTCCCCTACGCTAAATCTCCCAACACCACCCATCTAAATGACTCTTAAATACATTCAGGGATGGGGACTCAACCACCTCCTTGGGCAGCCTATAAAGGTTGTGGCGGCTTGGCTTAGTCATGGAGATACAGCAAGGAAAAAAACAGCAACTAAATTCTGGGGTTTGCTTCCTTCTCTTTTTCTAATGCTGGGGGAGCAATGCTCTGAAAAGAGAAGCTTTCTCACTGCCAATATTGCAGAAGGTAACTGGCCAAAAGGAAATCACATTAAGTAGTGAACAAATTAAGGGACAAAAGGAAATCACATTAAGTAGTGAACAAATTAAGGCCCAAAGCATGCAGGCTTGTTTTGCAGTGTCTTACTGTATAAATCTGCATTCCCCACACAAATTAACCAGGCACAGTTCAAGTTGTGAAGTATTTGTTAAATGACATGAAACAAGTACTTATGTATAAGGGGAAAGATGGTTGCCTCTGTAGTACAAGCCCAAGCAGGATTGCTCTGGCTTCTAAATCAGCTGAATTGTTTGGAGGATGTTAAAGCCTGTTTCTATAGGTCCGTATTAGAGGTGACCCCCTACTCTTGTGCTCCCATAAAAGGCTCTGTTTTAATTTAATATGCAGTTGGTTGACTTGGCATTTGCTTTTTTCTGTTCATTTTTTCAACCATAATCTTGAAATCACTCTCATCTACACTTGGAAATCTAACCGTACCTATCTCTCAAGTTATAAGCAGTATAATTTTCCAGATACTCAATTTCACCCTTCACATTCCAAAATGTAAATAAGATGCATGGAAATATATTCAAATTCCTGTCATTTGGAGTTATGATTACATTATAGCCAAGCAAATAGAGTGTAGATATTAACTCTTCCTTATGGTGCTACCTCCCTGATGGGTCTGAAGGACCTGTAGCTACTGCATACTAATTTATTCCACTTTGGTTCCACTTAGAGGTAATAAAAGTATATTTTATCTTTGATGGAAAATTAAAAAAACCCCAACTTTGGCTTTTATTTATTCAGGACATAATCTGGGATACAAATCTATCAAGTGTATCAGGCTTTTTCAGCTTGATGGATTGTGGGTGTTTTGGAGCTAGAAAACTGTGGCCCATTTTATAATCAAGTCTATTCCCCTTGCCAGTTGTTAGAACTGAGAAACTGTTCCTAAGGGAAGAAGTTATGTATTCATTGTATTTATTAGTTCTATCTTAAAGAAATAGGCAACTGTGCTATCTCGTTTGTGCAGGTGGTGCAACCTCACCCTGCTCCTTGTCCAGTGGCATAGACTAGCTTCGAAAACAGCTCAGAAGCTCTTTGACACCTGGCAGCCAGCTTGTGAGAGGGCATGTGCCAAAGGCAATCTCCAGCCCTCTCTGCAGGAATGCGCTGCCTCCCCACCCTGGCTGCCCCCCCTCACCATCCCTTCTCCAGCCACCACTCCCCGTGGGGAGGGGGATGCTGATGCCAGTGAGGGAAAACTGCCACTCTGGTACCATTTTGACCGGCGGCTCCTGTAAGCCAGACAACCTCCATTCTGACCTGCAAATCTGCTTGATTCCAGCTTCCTTGATTTCAAACCAGGTGGTCACTGGTGGATCAGACTGACCTGCTTCTTTTCTGCCGTGGCTCAGCCCAGAGGAACTGGGAAGCTCTCCTTCACTGGTGCAGGTCCTGGTGCCCTGTGGCCTGCACTCCCTGTGCCTGTCCACCGGCACAGTAACCCATTTTACCCTGTGACCAAACACATTTAATCTCCTAATAAAGTTATTGGCTCACTCCCTTTGTGGAAAAATTGCTGTCAGGTGATGGGGGAGCATCTTGTGTTTGCTCTGTGTTTGGCTGCTTTACACAGGGAAAGGAGCAGGGCAAGAAGAGTTAAGAGAGCATCTCTGGCCTGCAAGGGCTGAGAGTTTGCATTCAGCATACAGTTTTCATTTCCCCCAGCTAACACTGGAAACAGCCAAAAGAATTTCTTTTTATGCCAACTTGAGCACATCAAAATGCCATTTAATGCAGAGTCCAAGTTTGGCTGGAGCTGTTTTGGTTTAGTAATGTCTCTTACAAATACATGCCAAAGTATCTAGTTTTCCAGTAATAACTTCAGCACTGGCACTATGACTTTATAGAGAAAATATCAGGTTTTAAAATCTGTAATGAATGTGTTTGCAATTAGCTATACATATTAGGTCACTTTTGTAATTTTTGTCTTTCAAATTTAAGAGCAGAAGTTACCTAAAATAATACAACTGTATCTTGGACAGGCATTAATTTGCTCTGTAAAGTGAAATTGGGCTTTGATGGAGTAAACAAAAAATTGCCTAATGTAAGACATACAGAAATTTACCTGCCTTTGTAGATTATTCTCTCTAGCACCTTTTTTAATGCACAACACAGCCAAGCTCTATAATATTTCTGCACATCTAACTTGAAGTGATCCTCAAACACATTATTAAAGGTACAAAATACGTTTTCCAGTGTGCAAAATTCAGGAAGTATTCAGGAAGTATTCAGATTTGGAATTTGGTTAGGGAACTTTAGTCTGAAAAAAATCACGTTCGGATTGTCAGTTCTTCTGGGGTTTCTAAGCATTTTTGTTGTTGTTATTTCAGAGATATCACCAGCCACTTTCACAAAAGAAGGTTTCTACTTTTTTATTTTCACCTCTTCTTATTTCAGTGTGGAAAAACTTTAAGAAAATATATCTTTGTGGGAAGAAAGTAACTTCTGGCAGGAATAAAATGTGAATTCTTAACAGGCACTATGAAGCAGTGAACATATTCATCAGCCAGTTCGTATCTAACCATGTACTGTGGCTGTGTCTTTGAATGTGGTTTTGAATAACGTCTGACTCCGAATCTTTTTTTATCCTGTTTCTTTCCTTGCTTTCCTCCTCCGCCCCTGCAGTCCCTTTCCAAATCATGCATAGATTCTCAGTCCAGGATACAAAGCCAAATCTATGTTCCATAAACAACACTTCAAGTTTTTCCTTTTATTTGGGGCTAAAAGTTAGCGCACTGTTAGTATCCAACACAAAATATAAAGTACCCTGAAAAAACGGTACATTTTTTCAGGAACCCTGCTTACTTACTACCAGTGTTTGTGATATATAGTTTTCCCTCATATGCTCTCATCTGCTATTGTAATGTGAATGTTGCAAAGATTTAGGAAGGTGTTTCTTGACTATACTGTTTATTTCACTGTTAAAAATGAAGAATTTGCTAAGTAATCTCTTTACAACTTTGTTTTCATAGAGGAGGCTCAATTTGGACAACAGCCAGTCTTTTAATGTAGGAAACTGGTCAGAATATTTGCTAGTTCTTGCAAGATTTGCGCTCCACTAAAATGTTCCTAGTACTTCAATTGCAATACTAGAGGAGACTTTACATTCTTCCTTTTTTATTTAGTTATGTAAAGGAACCCATTTTATTTGTCAGCACAGCTTACACTAAAAGCATCACATGCCCTAGGCTCTGCCTTAGTCTGCTATATCTGGTTGTCTTGGTGCATTTGTTCTACTTACAGCCACCACAGATGTTTCCAAGAAACAGTTATTTTGAGAGGAACAGACATTGGAAGTGTACGTTCTCGATGAAAGTATCAATAGTAAAACATTTCACTTACTAAATTAGCAATTAAACGTATTCGGCAGCTTTTATACACTGGCTTTGGCAAGGAGGTGAAGCATGCCAGCAAGGCAGCACAGTGCAGTCAGCTCAGCCTCCAACGGGACCTATCTATGGATAATTTTAACAATAATGTGAGGGATGGGGGTCTGTGCAAAGTGAAGCAGGTGGAATAATTTGTTACAAATCACACGTTGCTGTTTGTATATTTCCATCAGTTGTAATGCTGTGCTTCATCCACAGCCACTCTGTTGGAGCTGGGCTCCACTCACATGCCTCCAAGCTCAATTCCCTTACCAGGAGCAGGCTTGCTCTCTTCTTACAGTGACTCACAGGCAGAGCAAAATCAGACTTTTTGAGTGGAGCCTGAGATTTCTGCATTGTTGAAGGAGTACCCTTATTTTTCTGGGACTGCCTCCAACCCGAGTGAATACACTTCAGCTGTGTATTTGGCCCTGCAAAACTGATGTTTGAAAGAAACTCTTCTCGTATATATGTGCAGTAGGGCACAATGGAAGCCTCATCTCCTTGATGTCCACTTAGATATCTGGCTGGTACAGACTTTTATGAATTAAAACTCAGGCTAATTCAGTGGTGCAATGAAGTGGAATGGTAAGGCATAACCTGTTTTCACCACACCATTATTCATACCCCTGTACTTCTCAGGTGTGGCTTTATGGACTTCCACAGAAGATCTACTTGGGGTTACCATGTGGTGTCAGCCACCTGATTCAACTTTGGTTAAAAACAGATTCTGTTCTGTTTTAGCTGAGATTCAAATGCTTGTTTTTTTATCTAACAGGAACACAGAATTTTCTTACTGATGGATACTTTTTTAGTAATTGTCTTTGAAAAATTCACCAGCTGTGCAACCACCATTGAAATACAAGGAAGGAGAAGGTGGAATCTTCTATCAAAGTAATGCAACTGTAGAAAAACACATGCACTTTTGGGTGTGTGGCTCCCCTCATTATGTCCTCAAGAGGTATCTAAGAAAGATTCTGCATATCCCTAACCTTATGAATTGTTGTTCAGTTTCTTTTCTTCAGGTGTTAATTGCTACATTTATGAATACTGCTTCCCTTATCTCAGGTCCTCATGGCTTTAACAGCACTAGGGGTTTAAAACTTAGGGTTTGGGATGGAGTCTTTAAACTCTTATCGAAATATATGGAAGCCCTTCACACCAGTTGCCTTGAATTAGATTCTCAAGAATGACAGAAGATAGCATCTTTAACTCAGTTACACATCTCAGTTAAAACATAATATTCAACTCAGTGATGACTTTATCCAATTGTCTAGATGATAAAATCACTGATAGGACCAAAAATAAAGGCAAATTTGGAGGACCATTTGGGTAAGGAATTTAATATTGCATTTTTAATCTAATTACTGCTAATTCAACAGGATAGACTTGAATTCTCCTTTGTCCCAGAGAAAAAATGTTCAGAGAGTAAAACTTTCTCAAGCTAATACAGACACAAATTACACATTTCAGGCTAGATGGCATGCATTCTAAGACTTTGCATTATATCCTAGTGCAAGTGGATTTTTTTGAGAAATACATCAACACTGACTACATTTGATGCAGGTTCTGAAACTATTATGGTTAATTCTGGTACTGTCTCAAAGCACTGTGTAGAACATGGCAAATGCATAGGTTGGCATAATTACATTCTGAATTTAAACTATGTGTGTATTTGGAGGAAAATAAAAAGAAAACTTGACATGTGCAGTGGGTATGCAGTAGGACATTGCATTGGGAACAGTAAGTAGTCAGAATGGGGCACATCTTTTGGTGATGATTATTATGCACAAGTGTTTATGCTGCATGAGCAGCTATTTTCAAAGTACAGACAATGGGTGTGACAGTATGGATATGTAAGTAACTGTGCAGGAATCCATAACTTGTAGTCATGGTCCTGAGATTTCAGGCAACAGAAAAGGCAATTTAAAAAAAAAAAAAAAGGCTCATTTCACTGCAAGCTTTTTTGGCACCCACTGCACCTGTGCATGCTCGTGTCCATGTACCTGCAGCAAGCTGATCTGATCCATTTGTGCAAAGCCTTCACTTTCATGGTAGCACAGTCCTTCCTCCATAGCAAGTCACTCAGCATGTGACACTCTCACGGGCATAGCAACTCTCAGCAGACAGCAGTAGTAGTATTATTAGACTGGAAACCCGCCTTCAAAAATAAAAATATACAGCTATTTCCTGGTAAAACTACCATCAGATGGTATCTGTAATCAAAACCCCTCTACCCACATCCATCTCCTTCTGCCAAAGCTGTACGTATTTTTCCACTGTTCTCTGACATTTCAGGCAGTGCTCTCGTTCTCCGATGTTAACGGCTGCACAGTAGTGTTTTTCACAGTTTAACTTAGTCTTATATATAAACACATAATTTCCCAAATGGAAGTCCAGGTCATTCAGACCCAGCCAAAATTTCCTTTTGGTGACCCTGACAAAACTTCAGCATCCGGTCTTTACTGGTAAGAAACTAGTTTTTTTACCTTGAGATACTGATGTGGATAATATCTTGAGACAGAACCAGGGAAGAGACAAAATGCTGTCTTTTGAGGTCAAGGCCAGGTGTCTCCCATGGCTGCTAAATCCCTGTCCTCCCATTCCCATAGACATGGACTTACGTTGTTGTTATGATGCCTTTTTACCTCCCACTCCCCAGCCCACATGACTGAAGTAAAATGTCCTTTTTTTCTACAACTTTTACTCTGGTATGGACCAGGGCCAACGGCCAGTGGTGGGGATGACCCAGAGAGATCAGAGACACAGACCTGAGCAAGGGTGGGACCAGCGGGACACAGCAAGAGGCAGGGTCTCATCTCAGAGCCCCCAAACCGAGAAACAGTCATGGCTTTGCAGGGTGGCTTATGACTGGAAACGTTTCTTCAGCAAACAGTGCCTGCAAATGAATTTACAACAGAGAAATGTGACCTGGAAAATAGCTTTTAAAGGGTGTTAGCTCCAGTGCAGCCATGCTGTTAGTGTTGGTACTGTGGCAAAGAGCTCAGAAGGCTTGTCTGCTTTGGCTTAGGCACTCCCAAGATGCCAATAAACATTCACTTTACTTCTGTGCGGAAATAACACACCATTACACTCAAAATCTTCTTTGTGGGCAGAGAGGAAGCATGCCATATATATAAATAAATACAAGAATTTATTGTTACTACAATATAAATCTTTATAGTCTAATTCAGTCTATAGTCTAATCTTTAAAATCTAGTGCAAGCCGGAACATAGGAGGTTCCACTTAAATATGAGGAAAAACTTCTTCACAGTGAGGGTAACGGAACACTGGAACAGGCTGCCCAGAGAAGTTGTGGAGTCTCCTTCTCTGGAGATATTCAAAACCCACCTGGACACATTCCTGTGTGACCTGATCTAGGTGTTCCTGCTCCAGCAGGGAGATTGGACTAGATGATCTTTCAAGGTCCCTTCCAATCCCTGATATTCTGTGATTCTGTGTAATTCATGAATTATTATTAGTCTAGATGTTATTATTGCAGGAAAAGGGAGACTAATAATGTAGTTAGAGCACTTCCGTAGAGAAAAAGTCTCAATAAAGCAATAATAAAATTGTAATGCATACATTTATTAGTTTCTATCCCTTTCCTTGGAGTTATGCTCACCCTTTCATTGCTCCTCTGGGCTGTCAGAAGTTTTCGACGGCTAGAGAGAACAACAGTGTTGACCATCAGCCCCTGGAATTGCTCACTTTGAAGAATGTGATGCTCATGGTGCTGGGTTCTTCTTCCTCCCCTGAAATGCACTTGGGATAATTTTTTTTATGTCTGCCAACACAATTTTACCCCTTTCTTTTTCTTTGCTGGTCTACAGCTCCACATTACAAATGTATTAATATATCCAGTACCATTTATGTATGTTAGATATTATTTCTATGTTCTCTTTGTTATCCCTAAAATCAGCTTCATCCAGCTCTGGGTCCATATTTTTAAAACTGACCCCTGATGAGCTGTCTCCAGTGCCACGCCTGCACTCCATCTCTTATCACACTTGTCCCTCTACACATCTGTGATTCACCCTGTGTCTCCACTTCTCAAATCCTCCGCAGGTTTGAGCACACCCGACAAACCGTGGTCCTGAGGCCTTAATAAGGCACTGCAGAACACATGGTCTCTCTGACTAGGAGGCAATACTACATTGCAGGGCTACACAGCAAAATGTTGTTGTCTCTGGAGATACTTCTGTTTCTGTAATCACTCTGTAATAGCAACACATTTCATAGAATCATAGAATGGCTTAGGCTGGAAGGGACCTTAAAGATCATCTGTTTCCATCTCTCTTGCCCAGCTCTTGAAACATTTTACAGTGTCATAATCCAGCAGTGATGTGTGTGCAGGCACTGGGGAAGTTCAGTTTTTCTTTATAGGCTGCTGGGTGGTACTAGAACCCATGCAGTGACTGTCAGTGCTGCATCTAAGAGGTTAAGCACAGCTCCTATGGCCAGAATGACGGTGGGCTAAGATGACCACAAGCTGTCATGGTGCTTTCATTGTCTGGGATGCTCAGGGGGCTTGCAATCACCCCTACAGAACCAAGTGTCCAAAGTTTACTCCTTTAGGTGTTGAAATGCAAAGTGTGTTTCTCAGTCACACCTCCTGCACATATTTTAGGCCATTGCTTTTGCATAAGTATTTCTTTGTGGCTAAATATAAATATTTTAAGGTCTTTTCATTTTGTGTCATCCCTACCAAGGACAAATAAAAGAGTTTTTCATTCCCGTGGTTTGTCATATGAAAGAAAATGCTATGACTTATTCAGAAAGCATTAGGCCTTTGCAGTAAAGGATTTTAATGATCTTCTGTTCAGTTTGCGTGGTCCAGCATGATCTGATTGCTTCATGGGAACAGGGTTTGAAAACTATGTTTGCTGGTTTTCACATGAGACAGTAACCCTGTCCCCGGTGCCAACCCACCTCCCAGCCATTCACCAGCTCTTGGCCTGGACAACAGCGTGGTTCATTTGCAGACCCTCCATGAGACCCCCTAGACTGGACTCTGCCCACCAGCCCAGCCTGTGGCACTGGCAGGCACTGGGAGCTGCTGAGCCCAGCAGCCAGGCAAGGGGAGAGCAGCATCTGTGCCCTGGTACACCTGTTGCTGACTTCATGGTGGGGAAGGCCAAAATACCTGCTCTGTGTCTCTGACTGATTCTCCTCACCTTTTTTGTTCCTGTTTTAGTTTGTTGGGATAGGGTAGTGCTGGAAAAAGCACTTTGGAGGGGCATTGCCTGCCCTGGCACCACAGAAATACCACAAAAAGTGGAACTGCTGTGCTTTCCAAAATAACACCCACATCTACTCCTCAGTTCAACTCCTGTCTGCATATTTGTCAAATGCAGTACCTAAGTTTTCAGCCAGTTGTTTCTATGTGTTAATCATCCTGGGCTGCATCAAAGGAAGTGAGGCCAGCAGGTTGTAGGAGGTGATTCTACTCCTCTACTCTGCGCTCATGAGACCCCACCTGGAGAACTGTGTCCACCTCTGGAGTCCTCAGCATAGAAGGGACATGCAACTGTTGGAACGGGTCCAGCAGAGAGTCACAGAGGTGATCAGAGGCATGGAGCACCTCTCCTATGAAGACTGACTGAGAGAGCTGGGGTTGTTCAACCTGGAGAAGAGAAGACTCCAGGGAGATCTTACTTATTGCAGCTTTCCAGTATCCAAAGGGAGCCTACAGGAGAGCTGGAGAGGGAGTCTTTGTCAGGAAGTGGAGTGACAGGACAAGGGGTAATGGCTTAAAATTGGAAGAGGGGAGATTTAGATTAGATAATGGAAAGAAATTCTTTACTGCAAGGGTGGTGAGGCACTGGAAGGGGTGGCCCAGAGAAGCTGTGGATGCCCCATCCCTGGAAGTGTTCAAGGCCAGGATGGATGGGGCTTTGAGCAACCTGGTCTAGTGGGAGGTGCCCCTGCCCATGGTGTGGGGGTTGGAATTTGATGATCTTCAAGGTCCTTCCAACTCTAATCACTCTATGATTCCATGATTCTATGATCTTTCAAAAATGTTAAAACAAATTTAAAATCCAGCTGTACTTACAATTAGCTTAAATTGTTCTTTCATACCAAACATATTCAACAGAGGCTGCATTATTTTACACTTCATTGGAATTTCAAATTGGCTTGATTTGCTCTCATATTATTCTGTTGCTTTGAATTTATTTTATACATGAGCATTTCAGACACGCCAAACATTACGCACTGTTGCTGAAAAGACCCTTGTAATTAATAACTAAAAGAAAGGAAAAAGCCCACATAAAATATTTAAAGGCTGCATTTTTCTAATTAGGGCACAATAGGTGAAAAGACCTCTAAAAATCCACTTTATAACAGAATTGTATGTACTTAGACATAAGTCTATTAGAAAATAATAAATCTGATACTGTCTCTTCATTCCATTCTCAGAAGGTTTGAAAGGTTTGTCACATGCTATAGTTGCCATATAACCACATGCTTCCAAAAAAAATGAATTCAAGAGAGAAAATATAATTTATTACCCAGGAGTAATATGTAATGTGATGATTCATTTCATCTAAAAGCAGCTGCTTTCTGTGTCATCTTTGTAAGTAGCATTAATTTTCCTGGCATGAGTGCAATTTACAAATTCATGCCAGTCCTCCCAAGATTCAGATAGCATCATTACCATATATTTAGCAGTAGCAGACAGTGAGCAGCAGGTACAAATGGCTGGCTGATGAACTAATATGCTTTAGGCACATTTCCAGCTTGTATAAGAGAAAAAACACACTACTTCAAATTCTGCCAGTCGTAAACCAATTAGCAGAAAGGAATAATAAAATGACCTAACTGGGGGTATTTGTATATTGTCATGTTGTCTGATGTTTAGAATTCTAGTTAAGACGAAAAAGTACCACCTGAGTGAAGAGATGCTTCAGCACATTATTATCACATTGAAGCCTTTCTGTCTTTATTTTTTTTTTTTCTTCCAGGGAGTTGTCAGTAATAGAAATGTAGGCATCTGCTGCCTACCAGCACTGTGGGTAATAAATATCCAACAAACCATAGCCGGCAGATCCTGCTGTCAGCATGAATTGGGTATCTCCATTTTAGTGAAGGATGGCACTTCCCTAACATATGTTGCTAAATAAATGTGCTCAAGAGCTGACAGGTGTGTCCCTATCATTTGTTTTCTTCCAGCCTTAAAACAAAGATATTACCCGCTGCTGCTGCGAGGACAACAAACCTTTTTCACAAAGCAGGCTTAACAGGTTGCTCAGTGACAGCCAGATCAGCAAGTACTGGACACAGGGGCAGAGTTTAATTAAAAACATGCTGACAATTAATCCTCTACTGTCTTAAAAAACGTACATCTAGGAGAGAGTGAGGAAGCAGACTCTTGTTGTAGTCTGTGTTTTACCCTATACCAGCCACATTTCCTAATGGTTGCGACCTGCTGGCCAATAATCCACCTAATGCCCTATAGATTTGTTCAGATTATTAATTTTATTTTCATCTCAATGAGTGGTGGCAGCGGAAGGAAGGCTCGATGCAGAAGAGATCCTCATGTTTTGCTGCATGCCTATCACCCTTCCTAACATCAGTGACCAAGCAGACAGTTGTACAGCTGAATTTGTTGCTTCGGTAAGAACATTTCAAACACATAAACTAACCTTTGGGCAGACTGGATATGATCTCTCTAGAGGAAATTGTCTGTTATAAACACTTTAAACTTTGGTCACTGGTTTAAGAAGCACTTACTGTCCAAGTTAGCACAATGCAAGATCACCACAGTTCATATGTGAAATATCGGGTGTTTTGTTGCTATCACATTGTGCTTGGCAGTTCTAATAGTTACTTTAACAAGTTTCATACTAATGACTTCATTATACACTCTTTTCTCTGGTGCTTAAGAGGAGATTTTAACAAGTCTTAGCCCAAAACTTATTTTCATAAAGGTGGATTTGGAAAGGATACAAGTGCTTTCTCTCAGGGCTGAGAGAGTGGGAGCTAACCCAACACTATTAAGGTTCATACAACAGGATATTTTATTTATTATAAATGCCAAATGCAGAGAAGCACACCCCAAATGTCATTGTTCATGTTCTCTCTGTTCATGGGGTTGCTTCTGGAGGAGCATGAGGCCTTGCCATATACTCACCTTTTTGCTTTTTTCAGGTTATTTCTACCTTCAACTCAAAGACAGTTTAAAGCGAAACAAGTAACTAGCCTTTCCAGCTAAGCTTGAGTTCAAATACACCTTGTATTTAGAATTTCCTAGAGAAAGGCTCTATGCTTATCTGGTAGGTCTTGGGTCTCCCTCTTAGCATGTCGATCTTGGGGCTCATCCCTCTGGAGCCATGAACTCTCCTCCCAGAGGAAAGCCAGCAGGGTCAATCACAGTAAATTGCACCCAGTTTAGGGTTCCAGTTTCTGGGCACTGCAGTCAGGAACCACAGGCTTAAAAAAGAAAAGATGTATCAGAGTTCACCTTGCAGCCACTTAAGTGCTCTATGATCTAGACCTTATTTTCATTTAGATGGCCTCTAGCACAACTGTCACAACTCTAAGAAACTCAGGCAGAGAAATGCAGAGTTTGTCTGCACTGGTGAGTTTGAGATCCACAATAAGCAATGAGCTGTTTGACCCTACAAAGACCTGAGCAACCTTGAGAGAGGTGCAGAGTGCACCTGAAACAGACCCAAGAACCTAAAACTGAAAGGGCACATGGTCAAGGAATTATGCACTTCCAGGACTCAGTGTTGGCTGATGAAGGTATTTTAAGTACTTAATTTGGGAATTAGGTGCCTAAATGCCTCCTTGAATGTAGTCCCAAACATTCTTGTTCTGCAGCTCAGTGCAGCAGCCTGTATACTGGCTTCACTGCAATCTGGGACACACCTCTGCTCTGGGCTGCTTGGTGTTCATCAGGACCTAGAGATAGGGCAAAAAAAACCCCAACCAGGTGATCTCCTTTCTTAATGATTATGTTCTGTTCATTGTCAGACTACTTTCAAATTAGAAACATTTGAGCAGGAATTGAAAATGAGCCAAGAAAGAGTTCAAATTCACCACTGAAACAGTATTTCAGTGACAGCTATTCACAAGAGACAAAAAAAATATCTGTCAGGTAAAATCTTGAAAAAAGGTTTCACGAATGTTTAATGCAAGTTCTAAGAATGCATCCTGCCACACTGGAGTAAAAAGCAAATGTAGGAAAGATATATGTACGGTAAACTTATACAAAAATAGAGTAGCTTCAGACAGAACCAATAATAAGGAAAAAATTGAATCCCCCTACCCACATGCACAAAACTAACTTTGCTAATTGCTACAGATCACAGACCCTGCATGCCAGTTTACTTCTATCAGCCCATTTTTGCCTGTTTTATTTTGTTAGGCTTGTTCTTCCTCCTGGCAGCAGGGATAGTAGCTGCTCCATGGGAGTGCATTTAGTGGAGGGTTGTTAGAAGAAGTATGGCATGGCATGGTATGGTGGGAAGGGCAGAACCCGTGTCAGGCCTCACACACGAGGTAATGTAGTCACAGCAATGATGAAGACCATGCAAGGTTGAGTGAAAGCTGAATTTTTTTCTCCCTCTGCCTTTTCTGTTTTGGGGATTCCTGTAGATAGGCAGCTGTCCTATTCTCTTATTGGGAATCTGACCCAGACTAGAGCAATGTTACCCTCTAATTCCACTTTAGAAAACATGTTAAGAGTGAGAAAAGCTGTTCAGAACTTGTATAAATCCTAGAATACACAGCAAACTATTTTCCATATTTTTTCTGTGCAGGAATTTTTGAACTAGTTCTCATGTGTCAGCTAGGTATGGGAATTTAGGTTATTGGGGCTGCATAATTCCCTATGCGAACACTGGGAATTTTTGTTTGAAATTAAAGTAATTTTATTTGCTTTAATTCATTAGCTGGGCAAATTATGCTAAATGGAAGTAACTTGAATTCTGAGTAAGTACATGAACACAAGGCTTTAAACATGATTTAGCTAATGTACTTTAAATCTAATTTGGACAATTTTTCCTGGCTCTCCAAGTAGACAACTGTAGGCTAGAGCCTACAAGGAATGCAGATCCGGTAAGCCTCACTTAAAGTGCCTAACTCACAGAGGGGATGGTTCCATTGGGTGGCTTGGCTCCCCACACAATTTGAACACACAGGCCCCAGGGAGACAAGCAAAAGGACATTAGAAGCAGACAGTGAAGGAATGAGCACGGGCAGCATAGCCCCTTTGTCAGCCTGTGTCCTTCCTACACAGCTTCAGATCAATGTTTTTATAACTTGAGGAAATGCAGCCCAGAGTTCTCTCTGGTAGGTGTGTCCTCATGAGGAACATGGTAAAGCTGAGCACTGACAGATGCTGGTGGGACCTCCACCAGATCCTGCACACTGCACTGATGAAGCATTCACCCATGTGGAGGGGAATTCCAGCTCCTTTGGCCTCAGAGGTTCAGGCATGTATTTCCAAGGAGCAAGTGCCTGTGATCAGGTCAGCTAGGGCTTCTCCTTTCCTTGCTACCTTGAAGTGCAGAAGAATGCCTTGAGAGGTTGTGAGATGACTTTGAAGCCCATTGCCTTAAGCATCTACTGCCAGAGGTTCCGCCTCCCAGGGCTGCTCCTGTATTTTACACCAAGCAGCAATGGATTTTAAAGAGAAAGTGGCCACAACTGCCTTCTGTAGGATACTTCATCCTTTGGATGGGCACTCGTGATCTCAGAGTGGTCCAGAGGGAAACCTGCAGCATCCTCCAAGCTTGCTGCTCTAGCTGTCAACACACAGCTCCCCAATATGCATTTGGACTGCAAGGGAAGAGACAATTGCTTCCTCCTTCCTTCCCATCCTCCTGCCCAAACAAGTCCCAGACAGGGTTTTCTCACTGCGTTGGTACACTGAACAATGCTCCAAGGTGCAGAGTCTGCCCTTTATCTGGTTACTACTGTGAGCAGCTGGATTTCTTTTCTCCTCACCCCCAGGTACAGGGTGAAGCATATTGCTTAACTCTGCTGGCCAAACACATTCCTCACCTACGGTTCAAAACGTGAACAATTGGTTCTTGAATTACTGCACGCTCTTTCATCACTGTGTGTGCTGTGGGAATATGGGCACCTAAGCCTGGAAAATTACCTGTTTGAGACACGGCGAGACTCCAGCTGCTCACCTCTGCAGAGTGGTGTACCAGCCACATTTTTATTCAGGGTTTAATGTACATCATCACAACCTCAGTTTTCTGTCTGACTTTCATGGCACTCAAAATTCAGCTTAAAGGCGCCCTGACATGTTGTTTACCTTAACCAAAGGAGTGATCCACCTGCCTTTGGGCACACAGCTCGTGAATGGACACTGCTTATGGAACAGCCCAGACTGCCTGAGGGCAACTGCCTGTTTGTATTCACAGGTGAGTCCCAGGGAGACTCTGGGAAAGGGGAAAGAATGAAAAAGAAAATGCGTACACCAAATTTTTGAAATCAAAGACTCTGATGCAGAAGGTAATTAGACAGATTTTCCTTACAGCCTAGCTAGCCGTCATTGCCACACTCAGTCTTGTTTGCATGAATCCAGCGGACAGACTGTTTCCCCACTGTGGCTGCCCAGGGGCACAACACGGAACTGCTACAACACTCTGACACCAAGGACCCTGGCTCCGATACAACTTGCTTCACAGATCCTTAACAAGATGTCTGCTTGCATTCCCAACGCTTACTAAGCTCTGAAAAACCCTTCCTATTTTTCTTAAAATCTTATGAAATGCAATCTACCCATGCTAGATAAAAACGGGCAGGGACTGAACAACTCTATTGAATTAGGAGCATGGTCCTCCATTGCTTTCACTTAACAGTTAGGGTAGTCTTGACTGCAACATTTCTCCAAGGGAAGCGAAATGAAAGCCGCCCGCAAGGGTGTCACTGGAGGACTCTTGACACTTCTTGTTTTGCAGGTAGTGTTTTGCAACAGTGCTCATGTGTTTGCAACTAAATCAGAAGCTGCCTGAGAAACTGAAACTGGCGCTTGTGGCTCATCGCCCTCCTAACCCTCAGAAGCGTTGGGGTGCGGATGACAGGCATGGCCCCCTCCTAAAAGAGAGAGAGCGCCAGCAGAGCACCCCTCAAGGCCAAAAAAGGAACTGAATGTTTCCTACAAATCNTAGTACCAACTGTAAGAAATACAGCCACCCTAACACACTACAAATAAAACTTTGTACTGCCTCACCTAGCTTTTTTTTTGTGTATGTATGTTATGCTTCTCATGTGCAGCATTATTTTGCCAATAAAAACTTAGCTGTTACAGCCAATTACAGGGATCAAAAGAGAAAAAACATCAAATTAAAAATCCCTGATTTTATCTTCTCACAGAATGTTTTCATGATCCTTGGAAATACCTTTCAAAACTAAAAAACATAAAACCCTACATATTCCTTCTGATACTTCATTTAAAGTGATAATGTCATATTCCCTAAAACAGCAGGAGTTGATTTTTAGTAAAATTATGGGAAAGCGCTTTTTGATGGGATTCAAAATTTTGCCATTTGTTACAATTGATCCAATTGTAAATCAGCAAAGGAGGGGAATACTTCGGACTGAACGCTACTGGACTGATGGAGGGAGGTAATTTCGACTTGGGGACCCTGATATTCTTCCCAGTGGAGTCAAGCAGAAAAAAATTCCCCTTCATTTCAAAGTGGAACCAAATTAAGTGCTTAGTTTTAAATGGAGCTGCTAAGCAGCCAGTCTATCAGACAGTCTTTTAACTTTAGAAAAATAAGAGTCTTGCTGTAGCTAAAAGTCATCTCTATTGAAATTAACCCAGTGCATGCCTGAGCTCTGCTGCTAACTGCAGGAGTCTGAATTATGTGGAAGCTACATTACTTTGTATATATTACACAATTTATGTTTCCATGTATAGTATGTATTATACTGCATTGTGTGACATTGAGAAATTACTGAAATTACGGTTATCTCACAATTTAGGAAATGCCAGAAGTAACTTAACCCATGTGACTAATTCAGCTTCCTTGTGAATATGCATAAAAAGTGGGTTCCAATGACAGGATCACATATGATTTTTCTGGGAAGGCCTTTCTCTTTCCATTTACTGAATGAACAGTACCTGACTGAGATTCCTCTAGAGCCTTATTTTACTTTGCTACTCTACACATGACCCCATGCTTTATTTCCCAAATAATATTCACACCTCATTCTGAAGAGTGAGTATTAATTTCCTTAGGAGGGTTTGAGGGGTTTTTTTAAAACCTTAATAGAGCAATGTCTGTAAACTGTTTCAGGGAGTTTATATTCACAACATTCCAGCATAATGAGCTGGGTTTATTATTCCCCTTTTTCAGGTGACAGATTATAACTATCGTCTAATTTGTAGAGTTCTACTTAAAGAAATTAATTCCTTATTATTTTTTTCCAGGAACTTTGCATTTCGTAGCATTTTCTCTATTCAGAGCAGAAATGTCCGTAACCTTCAGCAAAAACTGTGAATGCCCAGCACTTTTTTTTTTTTTTTTTTTCCCCAGAAAAAGTCCCTAAAGTGTACATGTTGTGCCAGCTTATAATGGCTATTTAGTAACAGCAAAAGGTCGTGGGTGCTTTGGAAGCCCAAGGTATAATCAGACAAATGGAGGAACTGGCTTTTGTAGTTCCTGCCCTCTTCTGATCTTTTGTCGCCACGTGTTCCTCCCTGACTATTTCCGACTTCCACCTTGGCCGTAGCTGCCAGGCACAACTTCAGATTTGTATTCCAGGCTGCTGCTTCTCTCTTGCCATGGCCCGGCTCAGGGAGCAGCCACACCAGGACCTACCGACAGCTTCTCTACTCAGCTTCTGCTCCAGGAGGTTCAGTGCACAGAATTACATAGAAAGTCTGATTTAGCCACTGCTGCCCGAGGTTAGAAACAGGATTGCTGGGAGCAATGGGGAGCTACAGAAAAATTGTGTCAAACTTGAGCACAGTAGGGCCTGGAGAAACCTGAGTGTAACTTGGAAACATTTGGAAAAAAATTTTACAGGCAGTGCAGCATGCGTATCTAATGATGCAAAAGGTAACAAGTCTGCCAAATTTCAAGTCCTTGTTCCAAACTATGGAATAACTAAGGCTTTCCAACCAAACTGTTTAGAGAACTTAAGAGGAGAAAATAAATTTTTATTTTTATGATCTCCTTCTGAGAAATAGCTGAACAACTTTAATTTAAGTTTCTCAGAAGAATTCAGGCTGGAGCAGGCAACCAGCATGGTAGATGTTAGCTGGAATAGGGAAGGTCTGTCAAAATAATAAGGTACTACTAACAGGGCCCTGCAATTCCCCTGTGCCTCAGGTGAGGCAGGACACCTGAGAAATTTTCACTGTAAGCAGTTGATTAACATTTTCTAAAAACACATCAATTTTATATGCATCATGTTCTTTCATTTTGACTTCTTCTTTCAGATTGTGTTGGTGCTTGTCTTGAATGTTTCATCACCACAGTTTTCCTACTGACCTCTCTAAGCTGGGTCTTACAACACTTCTAAATCAAGCATACCATACCACTGGACACTGAAATTGGTATAGACAATCTAGGAAATGTGCAAAAGTCATAGAGGAAACTGTCTTCTCTGCAAGCATCAGATGACAAAAACGTCAGGAAACAAATGGTTCCGATCATTTTAGCAGGCTGTTAATTTCTAAATTAACCCTACAATTTTGTATAGAAACATTCCCACACAACTTGCTGGTGATTCTAAGTAGATACATTCTCCTGACATGTTCATTCCAGGGTTTTCATCAGATTCAGCACTTTAGCAGACACCAACACCTCAGTGGATCTTCTTGCAGCTTCGGATTCAACCTCTCTAACCCCCAACAAGCTATCAGATACTTAGTACTTGTCAATGCAAAAATTGTGATGCATCAGAAACAAATTACAGGAATGGAATAAAACAAAGGCATTTGATGTTATGCTATAGAGCTAATTTGCTTTCCTCCACATTTATTTATTTAAAAGGATTCTGTTAGATTTCCTTTGATGCTTCTACAGTCCCGTACAATATACATTCACTTTAGAGTACATTCAGATCTCAGACCACACCATCCAGTAGTCTGTCGGTAATGAGTGGTCAATGTCATAGCAAATAAAAATAAACCCACAGCTCTCACATAGTGCAGTAAGCATTAATGGAATTTAGGCTCCCTACATCAGTTTAATTTCAACTCTATAATAAGTGAGGAAAAAAGGAATGTGCTAATAGGGATGCCAATTTGAACCTTTCCACACTCTTCAACAAGTCAGATCCGGTATTCTAGTCAAGCTTTTTTGGTACATCAGGTTTATTAAATTTGTACCCCCACTTTCCTCCCACCCCAAAAATTCACAAATGAGAAAGTAAGTTGAAGGCCATGACAGTTTATTTGGGAAAACTGTACCTGTCTGATAATGTCTGATACATATCACAGCTTAATTTCCTTCTGGACACGTACATGTCATTAATACTAACCTTCTAGAATACTTCAACTGGACCAAGATCAATTTCTGAACAGGTCTTAATACGTCCACACAGGACTAATTTGATTGTAGTCCGATCTTATTACTGCAAAGACATTTAATAAAACAGTATCTGGCTTAAGCAAACATAAGCCGTGGAACTCAGCTCAAACCTAGCTCATTAGTATTTCATGTAATTAAATGACATATGGGAAGCCGGTGTATTGCTGAAAAGAGCTGGTAGGGGAAGTGGTGAGTTTTGAATGTAGAACAAGACAACATGAGGAAGACAAAGAGCAAGTCAGCCCTATGACTATGGTCCTTATTTCATGGTCAACCTTGTTGTTGTTTGCAGCATTCTTTTAATAGCCTGGAAATGGAGTTTCTTCTCAATGATTGTCCTTTCTTTTACGAACGCTGGGTTTTTCTTCTTCTTTATTCTGTATTATACTTCTTTGGCTATGTACTAGAAGCACTGCCAAACACAATTTGCGCAAAATAGCAATCTCCAGGCATTTGTGGATGAATCTTAAAACCAAAACTACATTCTTGCATTTATTTCTCTAAAACAAAGGTGTGGGGTTAAACTGCAGAAACTCACATGATTGAAAGAGATAGGTGCTGCATAGGTGAGGAATGATTTGTACTTAAATGTAACTGTTGCTTGACTACCTTTTTCCAGGCTTTCGTTTGTTTAAGCTATCTTTGATTAATGTCATTACAAACATAAAAAGTAAACACTTTTANGAATTTAGGAAATCCAAATCTAGGAAAGTAAAAAGGCATCTGAAGCAGGCTTTGATCTAGCCAGCTTCCTTGAAGACCCAAAGGGTTTTGAGGTCTACAAAGTATGCACTAAAATACCATATTTCAAAAAGCAATAAGGCAAATAGTATACTCATTATTTCAAAAAAGTTACAATGGTAGTGTAGGCATACACAGTATAACTTAGTTACAATGCGTGGTACTGTTTCTACTACATAGCCCTATAACTGTTTCCTTTCTACATAATCGGAGGTTAAAACGGGTTTCCAGGTGAACATAAAACCATCCATGTACCACCGTCTNTTCCTTGGAAGGTTTTGTTATTTTTGTTTAGGAGAAAAAAAAATAGGTTAAATAAAAACTGTCTTTCATACTGACCTATAAGAAGGAAACCAATCGGTAAGAAACACAGACTTCAGACTTAATTAAAGGGAAATAAGCCAGAAAACTCTTTAAAAGATAGTGTTTACGTATATATAAATGCACCCTGCTTGTCAAAAATATTTATACAAAAATTAAGACAATTGTTAATTCTTGAGTGTTACAAACATAAAAATGCCACCTGTTTTCCAAGTCAGTTCAGCCAAGACATTTTTCAGATCATGTATATTACTGAACATCCCTGAAAATTTGTAACTTAGTAAACTGATGAATCACAGTGGAGTTTCAACTCAGAACTGGCAATGTAGATGCAGGTCTGAAGTTAAACTAATCAGCAACTAAACAACGAGCACATCACTTCAAACTTAAAAAAAAGTTCCAGCCATATAGCTTGTATTTATATCCCCTTGACATATGTCATTTTTTATTAGGCTAGCTCTTCAAATTTCCACTCACAGTAACGCTGTATACTAAAAAAACAACAAAAATCCCCACCCCTTACTGTATTATTCATCTGGGAAGGGGGAATAAGTGGTGTATTTCTCTATATGTGCTTAACATCCTAGTACATGTAACAAGTAGTCTCCATTTTCAGAGAAAGCATGAAGAGATTTAAGATCTCCTTTTTAAGCCAACATTTGTCTTAAGACAGTACTTGCTGTGCAAACTGGATGGCAGCTGATTTTTTACCAGTCAATGTGAGGTTCCATAATCAGTTCCTGTCACAGACGTCAACCCTTCATTCATTCCATCATAAAAATGTGGCTTACTAGAAAAGGAAAAATAGAGTCTAAAGGCACAGAATCACATAGCTGCTCTAGTAGGAGTCTGTAAACAGAGAATTATTTGAATTTAGGAAATCCAAATCTAGGAAAGTAAAAAGGCATCTGAAGCAGGCTTTGATCTAGCCAGCTTCCTTGAAGACCCAAAGGGTTTTGAGGTCTACAAAGTATGCACTAAAATACCATATTTCAAAAAGCAATAAGGCAAATAGTATACTCATTATTTCAAAAAAGTTACAATGGTAGTGTAGGCATACACAGTATAACTTAGTTACAATGCGTGGTACTGTTTCTACTACATAGCCCTATAACTGTTTCCTTTCTACATAATCGGAGGTTAAAACGGGTTTCCAGGTGAACATAAAACCATCCATGTACCACCGTCTACCACTGGCAACAGTTCTTCAGCAGCAGCATCTGCTCTGCCGCCTGGGTCACGGTCATGCTGAGGGAAGTCCACAAATCAAAGTTCAGAGATTAAACACTGTCATACTTGTGAAGAGCCTCTTCTAGCTTTTGTGTCACTTTTTGAAAAAAGAGTATTTGCTGTTGCAAGAAATGCTGCATCTGTGATTTAAAGTCCCTCACACGAATTTTGTGGAAATGATTAATTTCTGCTAGGGTCGCAAAAGAGATAATGTTACAGCGTTCTTGAATGCCCTTGGCTTTTTGGAGCTCCATCTTTCCCTCTTCCACATGTCGCTTACTCTCCTTTACTTTGGTAAGGGCTCCTGTGTAAAGAACAAAACAAAACAGTTCAACTGTGAGAACAACATAGACTCAGCTTCTGTGATTTAATAACAACAAGGATTTGCGTAAGGCTCATAAATGTATTTCTATGGGTGCATATAGACATGAATGAAAAGGAATAAAATAAAAGCTTTTTCGTATAAAAAAAATCAAACAGTGAATCTTGTTTAAAAAAAAAATAATCACACTTTTTAAGGCTTTAGCTTGCCAAAGTTAGTAAAACATGCCTACTTCACAATCTTAAAAATCAGATGGTGTCCTTCAGAGAATAACTGATACATCATTAGACAGAAAAAATGAAAGCACTAGAAAACTAATCAGATCAATTTAAGCCTACACAAACACCAGAAAAACAGCTTTATTAAGAAAGTGGACTTTGTGAAACACCACTTTTCCAAGTATCTGAGAAGTATCAAAAGGAGACTGGAACACACAAAATCTTGCCAATACACCATTCTGTTTTTACACTTCAGATGCCCCAAAATTAATTACTGGCTACTAGAGAATCTAAAAGTTTATTTCAAAGTCACAGATGTGCAAGTAGACTTAACATAGTCTTGTGGGAGCTAGACAAAAAACAGCGCCAAAGAACTGACAGTCCTCTTTCCCCAAATAGCTCATTAAAGCACACACATCCTGCAAAAATGAAATACCACCCAAAACAGACCTAGCCAAAGCAGACTCACACACTGAGAACGTACCAAGACATGCCTTAAGACATTCATCTTCTTGGACTCAATTTGCCAAACAGCTACTTCTTTGCCTTAAATATTATGTACATATTTTATTCATATAACTAAACCAAATCAGACCAATACAGCTTTTATCTTCGCAGAAGATGCTAATGATAGGACATTTTTCACATTATGATTGAGCTTAAGTTACTTGTTCCTTGGACTATTTGTAATGCCTTAACTCTCTTTCCTTTCAGATCACACTTCTTACAGAACACGTGGCTACAGTTCACTGACAGGACGCTCTTCACATTGCCCTGAAGAAATGCTTTTCTGTGCCCTCTGCAGTGACACTCTCCAGCAAACTGACAGAGAAACCTCTTTGCCTACATATTACATGCGGACAAGCTCCACTCTATGTGCTGGAGGAGCAGCTTTGTCTTGTCCTCAGCCTGAATCCACTCATGTAGTAAACACCATGAAGGACTGAAAACAGAGCCGTTTATCAGCAGTAATACTATTGTCAGTGACTTCCTTCCTGTGCCTGTTTAGCAAGCCATTTTGAATGTGCCTCCATCAAGAGGCCTGACACATCTCCACAATTCAGATTTGGACTACAGAGTCACAGAATGATATGGGGTTGGAAGGGACCTCTGGAGATCATCTAGTCCAAACCCCTGCCAAAGCAGGTCCACCTAGAGCAGGTTGCACAGGAACATGTCTAGGCAGGTTTGGAATGTCTCCAGAGATGGCGACTCCACCACATCTCTGGGCAACCTGTTCCAGTGCTCTGCCACCCTCAACGTGAAGAAGTTCCTCCTCATGTTTAGATGGAACTTCTTACGTTCAGGTTTGTGCCCATCTCCTCTTATCCTCTCACTGGGCACCCCTGAAAAAAGACTAGCCCCTTCCTCTTGACACCCACGCTTTAATTATTAATAGGCATAGATCAGATCCCCCCCTTGGTCTTCTCTTCTCCAGGCTGAAAAGACTCAGCTTTTCCTTGTAAGAGAGATACTCCAGGCCCTTCCATGACCTCATGTGTAGCGATGTCTGGGTTAGCCGCCCACAGAGTGAGCTGGGGTGCAGACAGGGAGCAGGGATGCTTGGTGGACTTCCTTCAGGTGTTTCTCCCACCCCTCTGCCTGTGGCAGCTCATACCCTGCCCACCTCACACCCCACCTGCACCAGGCAGTCAGGCAGAACAGAAGGTCAAGGTACGCTCTTACTAGAAACAAGTTAAAATATCAGATGATTTGGCAGACTTGGGGAAAAAGAGTTTGTTGCATTTTTGAAATTAAAGGGGGGCTATGATTTGCATTATAAATAAGATCTGGAATTCCTAAAATCAGATAAGCATGCATTTTCAAGTTAACAACTTGTTAACTGGTGCAGGGAGTGGTTTCAATTGCAAACACTTGAAAGTACTTCCTCTGTTATCAGTACTTCTCTACTCTTAAAACCATATTTTTCTGCTTAATTTGCACTTAGGCTGTGCTGTATGTGGCATTTTCTGTCTGCAGCCCTGGTATGAGCTCTCAGTTGTGAGCACAGAATCATAGAACAGTTCAGGTTGGAAGGGACATTGAAGGTCATCAAGTTCCAACCCCCCCCGCCATGGGCAGGGACACTTCCCACTAGAGCAGGTTGCTCAAAGCCCCATCCAGCCTGGTCTTGAACACTCCCAGGAATGGGGCATCCACAGCTTCTCTGAGCAACCCCTTCCAGTGTCTCACCACCCTCACGGTAAAGAATATCTTCCTAATATCTAATCCAAATCTACCCTCTTACAGTTTTAAACCCTTCATGCTATCACTACACTCCCTGATACAGTCCCTCTCTCTCTCTCCTGTAGGCCCCCTTTAGGTCCCCTTAGGAAGGCCGTAACAGGGGCTACCTGGAGCTTTCTCTTCTCCAGGCTGAACAAGAAAAGCAATTCCCCTCCCATATGACATGCTTGAAAGAAAGACCATACACAAGATTTTCCTTTGAGGTAGTGGTGAAGATGGGCTCCACACCTTCCTGGTCCCCACAGCCTGCCAGGGTGGTGGCTTAAAGCTTGTCATGAGCTGCTACAGCTGATTGACCTCATCATCTCTAGCCTGGCCCAAAAAAACACCACCAAAAAACTCTTTCCACATGCGGCAGTGCCAGAAGATCTGTATTTTCTCCTCTGAGGAGTGAGGAATCTGTGAGGTAGGGCACAATCTGAAAAATATTTAATTCCCTCTTTTGCAAAAAAGGACACTTCATTCAACAAAGAAAACCATCCTTAGCAGAATTTTTCTCTGCATTTTGTGGGCATGGAAGGATTCCATGCAGGCTGTGAAAAACTGAAATTTGGGACTTACTGGAAGCCAGATGGAGCTGGTTAAATAAACATGACAACTCTTCAGTTGTGATGTGGGAAACAGAATTAGATGTTATTTCTAGAATGACCTAACTGGAAGGAAAATATTGAAAATACTGAAAAATACTGAAATTTACAGCATCAGCAGCTGAAAGCATATGTAAGTTCTGGAGTGTGCATAATTTTTAAATTGTTTTATATCAATAAAAAACATACATTAGCAACACTAAAGCCCTCCAGACTAATATTACACATTATGCATTTTTGACATTAGAAAAAATAAAAAAGTAAAAGGGAGATTTATAATCAGGAAAAGGAATCCTAGGGGAAAACTTGCAATTATTAACACTGCTCTCTTAATGCATATGAATTCATACAGGTCCTACAATGGAATTTCCTTTAAAACCTAGACTGACTACAATACACCAGCAATATATGACAAAAGCTTATACATATACTTAAGGACAAACTTGCTTGTTTTATTGAAGCACCTTTAAATGAAGTGTTGAAATATTAGTAAAACAAAAGAACTTAAAATAACTTAATAGAGGCAAACTTTTAGCTTATTTTAGGACAAAGAACTTTTCCTCAAACACACAGAAAAAAAAAAAGCCCATGTGCTTTATTTTAAGAAGCAAATGAACATTTGTTCTAAAATGCCATTTTTAATTTGTTCGGCATCTACTGAAGTTTGCGAGACTTAGTTTAGTAAATCTTAGAATAAAGTGTTGCTACCTTGCATGAATTTGCAAGCAGCTTTACCAACAACAACATACCACATTTCATCCTAAGTTTTCTCCAGAGACTTCTCCATAGCCTACAGCCCTGGTATTCTAATGCCCATAAGCAAAACTCTGAGCCGGAGCAGAGATTCATTGATGGTGAGGGTGCAACGATACACGCAGGTTTCTAATGGTGAAAGGTGGGGGGAGGAGACTGAGAAACTGTGAAACAGAGAGCAGACCCTTGTGCGCATCCCTGCTTCAAAACAAGGCTCTTGCTCAGAGATGCCCAGGAGGGGATGGGTCCTAGTGGCTCCCTATGCAACTCCTAACCCATCTCACCTCAGGCTGTTCACCATGAACTCCCCTACCTCCAGCCTCACCTTCACCCAGTCTATCCATTGCTCTCAGCACCTAATCCAGCACCTCCCAGCTCCCACTGCCACCCCCACAGGCTGTTGAGGCTGAGTGAGCCTCCTCCAGTCAAAGTATGCCCTGCAGAAACATACCCTGGTTTCTGAATTTAATGATATGAACATCTAGCATTGGCCTGGACAATGCAAAAAAATCAAGATGCATTTAAAAAACCAAAAGCAAAAGCCTAGAAAAGGCTAACACACATTTTAGGGAAAAGAAACAGGGGGAGCCACATCCCAATGCATATTAGCTCAGGGAAATCTCCTGCTAAATATGTCTGGGATAAATATCCACCAATGCACCACCCCCAGAAGGATGTAATACATAAAAATAAAGACTTGGGTTTTTTTAGCTCCAGCTCTACAGATTCTGTAAAGTTTTGCCCATGCCTTTAAAGTTCCTGGTCCAATGAAAAGACCTTCTGTCACAAGATGATGTTCTAGTGGTGAGGACTAGCTTTCAAACAGTGAAGAGAGCCTGGATCAAAGATGCTGCAAACAGCTGTGCTACATCTATTTCTGTTCTTAAAGGTGGGGAAAAGCAGATGTGAATGCTGGTATCAAACAGACAGTGGTGCTCAGAGAATGCTGCTTAAGGGCTTAAGAGAAACTCATAGGTGTCAGTAATTGTTTTGAAGTGTGAGATTAGACAACACAATATAAAATCATTTATAGCAATGTGCTAGCAACCACAAAGGCAGAGACAACGTAAAATTCCTGCTAGAATTAAATACTTCCCTCCTGTAAAACACACAATACAAACAGCAATTCAAATGAGTGCTGAGGAGTTACCAGGAAAAAAAGAAGTGTATTGACCCAGTATGCTGCCCAGGCAAATAAAAGGTTGCAATAAGGCAGGAAGAGTCATATACTCATATACTTAAAGAGAAATGTACATATATATATTCAGGAAAATTAAATAAAAAAGA
Organism: Nycticryphes semicollaris; assembly: GCA_013400055.1. NCBI lineage: Eukaryota > Metazoa > Chordata > Aves > Charadriiformes > Rostratulidae > Nycticryphes > Nycticryphes semicollaris. Next base: position 114,614 of record VXBJ01000189.1, on the reverse strand, counting down.
AAGAAAGAGAGCACTCAGATTTGGGTCAAACAATATATTTTCACACCACCTGCATTTTTATTACACTAACAAATGCTTTGAGATTGTTGAAGGGTCAACTAAGGGTGGGTTTCAATCTGTACTTGAAAGTGTACTCACTTTCTCTCCACACTCCAAGTCTGTATATATACATGTAAACTCATACTGATGCAAGTGTCTCCAAGCTTTTCAGCTGCATGGTACAATCAGTCTACCAGCAGCCAGCCCTGCACTACTGGTTCCTCACACTTTGTATACATGACACAAGTCCAAGTTGCAGTCTGCAACTAAACAGAAGGCAAACATTTTGGGGCTGTGCTCATGAAGACGGCAATCGGGACTGCTCTTCACTCAACTCCTTTGCCTCACCCGAAGGCTTGCCCTGTGCTTGCCAGTACAGGCCATCAGGAGCTGAAGAAGAGCAGTACCTGCTAAGGGTGTACCATCTTCCCAATGCCCTATTTCCAGCTCTTCTCAAAGTACCCAAACATCACCTTTTGAGCGTTACATACAGCAGTCAGGAGTGAAATGTCAGCTGTATCTCAAGCTACTACAGCAAAGACAAGCTGAGAGAAAGTGAATTCCTCTACTCATAGACCCTATTCATAAATGACACTGAAAAGGTTAACAGCCATGAAAATGGCAGAATGGAAAAAACCCTGAGGAAGGTGGTACCACCTTGGTATCAGTGGTAACTGTGGCAAAATCAAAGACTGCCAGACTCTTGGCCGCTGCCTTTGAGAAGTCCCCTCACCAACAGTCTTTGGTGTGACAGCAAGACCTTCTGTCAAATTCCAAAGGCTCCTCTGAGAAATGGCTCCCTCATGGGGAAGGACAGACAGGGCCATAAAACACTGATATCTTCATAGAAACTTGCAAGTCTGACAAAATCTCTCAGCAGTTGTACCTCAGAAATCTTGTGAAAAGAAAATGACCCAGGCAATAAACAATTTTTCAACTTTCTGCTATCAGCAAGCTACAAAATAAAATCTGTTGCATTACCTACTAAAACAACTTAAATTTCCATGACATTCAGTTGCCTAGCATATTAAATGGTCTAAGAGTAGGCATGACGTGTCCTTCAAAGCAGGCTATTGAAGAGAGAGCTTTGAACCAGCCTAACAACTCCCTCTGCTTTACTTTTATTACAAGACACTCTTCTGAGACACCACCTCTGAAAGGGAGAAAACAATATATTCATTGTATTGCTTTCATCTAAGGATGTAAATGCAGAAAATGTAACTAGAAATAAGTTTTCTTTTTGCTTACCTAATGATGACATTATTTAACTCCAGCTCTTTACTTAAAGATTTGAAAAGACAAACTCTGGGGAGGCCACGTGTGTAGCTCAGCTTTGATTTACCCTTCTGAAAGAAACAACTGTGGAGGAAACACCATCTCTAACCCTGCAGGCGGCTGCCAGAACAGGCCTGTCTACATGGCCACCCCATTGACACCAGATCTAGCAAAGATGTTGTTGGGGGATGACTCAAATGACTGTTCCAACAAAAAACTGGATTTGGCCTGCAGGGGAAGGAGGCTGTGGGTTAGTTCTATCAATGCCTTAGCTATGTGATCCAACTCAGCCTGGGGCTACACCACCATTAGCTCCAACACAAGGGAAGGTGCGGAAGCACTGCACTAGATTACACATAACGTGTGTAAAGCCCCCAAACTTCCCTCTCTCAATCCAAAGTGAAATGATAAAACTGGGTGTAGCAAAACAGAGATTTTACTACATTGACAGACTGTTTCAGAACACTCTGAACAGATTAACAAAAGAAGCCTACGTTAAGATTCTGCAAATTCTTTACATTTTCTGGCCCAGATTTAGCATGGAAAGCAGCATAATGGGAATTTACCTGAAATTAAAAACAGAAGACTTCTCCAGTAGAGACTTAACTGTATAAAAGAAATGTCACAGCGAAAAAGTGCCATTACAGTAATTAATATAGGAACAACTTACTACATTGAAATATGGTTTTGCAGTTTTAAACAAAAAAAGGCAAGTGATCTCCAGCATCAAAGGCAAGATGATAAAGTCACTTGCTCTTTCTGAAAGTGCCAATACAACAGAATTTTCAAAAACAGTCTTTCTAATTCAAAGATTATATTCTTAGCCTTAGGGGCACAAAACTACTATAACAAAATTCTATTTTCCATAATGAACATTAGAAATACAGAAATTAAATATATCAAATTGCAATGACATTAGTTTTACAAAGGATTTTGTATAGATACAGAGAAATGGCTATAATGCTTTTAGAATCTGCAGCCTAACAACAGTTCAAAAAATTAGCGTCTATTTTTTATTATTTTGTTGCCAATTGCTCAAAAAAACCACAGAATGAAATAATACTCATACAAATCTAGACTTACAAATTACAGTACTCGGCTAGCATCTAGGTTAACATTGACTGCAAAATTAGTAATGTCAGACAGAATTACTTGTGCTTCCAGTTACTCTGCTGCAAAGCTCATTGAACACTGTCACCCAGAGATCCATTCTTCAGTTCAAAACGAAATTGCTTTCTAATCTATAAAATTCAGAGACATTCAAAAATAAACCAGCCTTTGCTAGAGATTTCAGAAACTTGATTAATCCCATCTGGTGGTTTTAACATATACATTGATTTAACTAACACGTAACTGATTAATGATGGTGTTAGAACGCACAGAGTCAAACATCACCTAATTTTAAAGACCTACTAGGGTTAGTGGATACTATATAGGTCTAAGCAACCTTTTTTTTTAATTTAATTTTAAATAATGTGACATTTAAGACCCAATTAGATTCATTGTGCATACACCTGCCAGTTGGGGTAGACACACATGGGAGGAGCATACATGGGCAATTTATTTATCCAAATCTACAAGGACTGTAATCACACCTGTGCATGTTCAGAGGCTCCAATGTGCTCATGCTACTGAAAAATATTTAAATTATCACATTGGCAACGTCAGTTTCACTTCCAGGGTCCTCCATAAGAATCTATAAGCTTTTGGTGTGCAGTCCCTCTGGTATGACTGTTTTGCTGGGCCACACTACACCACACCCCTGTGCAAGCAACAAGCTGTAGTTCGCCCTTGAAACAGTTGATAACACCCAGTGAGCAACATGGCAAAATAAATGGAAGAAACATTACAGAATTATCAGTTTATTGCATCTCCTGCCCTGCACAACCCCATTAAGCAAACAAAAAAAGCCCATATTGCTAGGCAACCACTTGTAAAATGCGCAAAATCGTATGGAAGTTTTCCATTCAAATCTTGAATGCAGTGACTTTAAAACTAATGTATCTTTAAATGTATTGTACACAGTGTTTTAAGCAAACAGATGACTTTATTTCAGCCACTGAATCATGTTTACACTGTGTTCATGTGTAGTTCTTACTTAATAGCTACCTACAGTGATGTCTGAAAGGAGGCCTGTCAGAAATACTTTGACCTTAAAATCCAGCTAAATTGTGTATATTGCTGTCATTTATCACAGACGTAGTGGTTTGCACCACAGCCTGAGAGGCAAACACTAGGTAAGGCTGATTTCACCCAATTCTAAGGCAGTCTGTAGTTTTTGGCACTCACATGTACCATTTAAGGAATTTTTCTTTGGGAGGTGGGGGACAGAAAGAAGTGAAACTTAAACTAGGCTGGTCACTGGAAACACAGGACATTTCCCTTCAGAAAGCCAGTCACATTTTTCAGGGGGGGTACACTTGAAAATTTAATCGATTGCCATTTGCAGAAGCATCAGGATGAAAGCTTTCAGTGGTTTTAAGTACTTCTCACTAGCTTACATCTAAATGGGCCATCAAACAGCTGTTTAAGATGAATCTCTGTTTTTCCAGAATTCAAGTTGGTCTATTACAGCTCAGTTGTCATAGGTTCTGAACACTAGTTTTCCCGGTTTGGATGCTAAGAACCAGCACTTTTCTGTTGAAATGATGCTACAGACTATGAATAGCTTTTGTAAATGCCCTGTATATAATGCTGACTCCAAGACAGCAACCTAAATCGGGAATGATGCTGTGCACGCGTGATATAAATTGATTTTTAGTAAAACTGCTGTCTTGCTCTAAGCAACACAGGATTAATTTCTATTTCAGTGATTTTGCTTTCTGGTAAGGTCTCTTCTAATGCTAGGGAAAACAGTATTTTCAGAAGACGCTAGTGTCTGAATTTGCACAAATATTTGCTCTGTAGCCAGCTATGGTATGTGGGATTCTGAGTCTCAGTTCTTTATTTGAGCTCTCCAGGCACAGGTACCAGGAGGAGCAAGACCCTGTCTCTCATCCTTGATGGTGGCAAGAACTTCTTGCCCCACTGCTGGACCCCTGAGCCCTTCTCTTCCTCTTGAAGCCACAATGCTTGACTCCAATATTTGCTGTCCATGCCCAGGAGTGCACAGTTTCCTGCTGATAGAATGGGATCACCTTGATTCTTGTGGATTCTGTATCGGTGTCGGGATCAATACTGGTTCTTCAGTGTTATTAATGTTATATAGCCTTACTCTATTAAATCTGTTTCTATGTCAATCCTCATGTTTCCTTGTTTTTTTCCCCTATTTCTCTTCTTGGGTTGGGAGTGGTCATTGGATAAGAGAATAATTATCTAAAGGAAAATAAACTGTTGTGGGTTCTTCAAACCTCTTCTGCTCATAACAGCATATGAGCAGAAACATATCCCCTGGATCTACAGAGGAGAAGTCATGGCCAAAATGGATGTAAGTATCATTCTATTATATGGTAACTTCTTCAAAAGTTTTTGGAAGACTCATGGGATGTGGGTGGACAGGAGAAGACAAGTGACGCTGCACATCGATAATCATATACCATTACTGAGAGAACCAAGTATAAATGCAGGTTCCACTGACTCTTGCATCCCACGGGGGTGTTATGAAAGTCCTGCTTTTGGATGTTTTTCTCTGTGAAGGCTGAAGGGAAGCAAACTTGTCCACCATCATCTGCTGAGCTCCACTACTGTCCTAAGATAAGCCCGTGCAACATACATAGACAGTTTCACATAAATTCATATGAAAAAAGAGTCAAGATCCAAATGAAATGCAGGTACTGCTCCACTTTTTCTCTAGTACCCCTTAAAAGGTGGACATGTGAATGCTGCAGTATCTGTGAACGCAGTATTTGTAAAGACAGAAAGTAGTAGACTCCTTGTTGCAGGAAAAATACGCAAGGTCTATCATCATTAAGGTAACCAATTAAAATATATAACAAAAAACCAGAATGTTACATAATGTTATATTGTTAATTAAATTAAAATTGTAATATGTAACTTCAATAAATTAATTAGTATATATTATAATATGTGCTATAGTAATAAAGAGAATAATGTAACTTTANNAGAAGAGAACTGTCTGCTTTTTCAGGAGGAATGGATCTGCTGCTTTGATTTTGGGCTCCTATGAAACTGCAAGTAGATTGCAAATGTAATGACACTATAACGATCTTCGGTAAAATGGATCTTTCTTTGTTTGTGTATACAAAGATTCAAATCTGAAAAAACTAGAATAGCAAATTGCTGTTTACCTCGGGACAAAACGGCAACGTAAACTCCCAATCTCAGGAAGATTCTGCTTTTCACATTTTTATGAAAGAGCTGCACGTAGGCATAAAAAGGGTAGTTCAGTTCATCACAGACGTTGTCCCTCCGTGATGCATACCCACCTACATTAAAGGCTGAAACCATCACACTTCTTCCTGCTCTGCTACAATAACAACCCAAAGTTACTGGCAAGAACTGAACAGGTTATTTGAATGTATGCATTCTGCCACTGATTTCGTGAGATTCCACTCCAAAATTTAAAACACACTTTTCATTAGGGGTTTGGTTTGTTGGGGTTATTTTTTAGTTTTATTTCAATCCTCATGGCCTTCATGCAAGGTATAAGAGACTGTGCAGACAGTGTTTGCTATTTGTTTGCTCTAGTTTGCTGATAAGACATTTTGGGGGCTAAGCCAAGTGTGATTTCATTTTTTTAATTAGAATTTTCAAATTCTGTGCTAGGCAACTTAAAATAAGTAGTGAACTAGCTGGATAAGTTTATACAGTTTGCACATATTAAGTTGGCATTTTAACTGTTCAAACAAAGTCTAACAATGAAGTCATGGAAAGGCTGAAACATGTCCTTGTTTCAAAGGTGACTTGCAAAATAAAAAAATCGTCCAGCTTGTTTGTTTTTGATAACGTGCTTATGAAGACTTGGAAGAGCTCTGGGAGCTACTTTCCATTTTTGGTCTACCAATTCTTGTCTCCCCTGTTTGGATGGAAATCCTTTTAGCAAGACCTGGAGCTTTCTCAGCTGCGAGAGAACCATCTTTCTATCTTGATTCTTCGTTAAGTTTCAACTGAAAAGGTATTTCAAAGTCTTGGAAATAAAATTATGCCCTCTTTCCACAACATAATTTTTAATATTTCAACACCTGCACCACCCTGCCACTCTCTGGCTGCCCATAAAATGTCTCTCTGTTGTGGGACAGGATTCGGCTGGTCTCAGCAAAACCCCCAGTACTGCTCAGTTGATACAAGGGAATGTGTTGGAACCTGTGGGCAGTGAGCCATGGGAGAATGATAAAATAAGTTGAGAAGCCTTTGAACTCTTGAGTTAAACCAAAGGATGTAGCAATTAAAAAACAGAATGTTCAGATAACGGAACAAACAGGCAAAAGCCTGCTGTTGAGCGCTGCAAGATACAGAGAGCGCTCTGCATCTTCCAAGAGCCAATTGAAACGGTTACGTGAAATGCATATCACCAATCATAATTGTTGATTAAGCGTGTGCACAGCTCATGCACAAAGCCTGTAACCAATCAAATAATAGATGGATGCGTGTACGGAAGTTTTTATCATATAAATGTAACCCACTTCAGGCAATAAATCGACATTCTGCTTGCATCAAGCTGCGTCCCGGCTCTCAATCGTGGCACTCTGTCATCAAATGCATATGATATCAGGCTAACGGGTTTCAGAAGGCAACAGAAAAGAGGGGGACAGTGTGACTGCATGGATTTTGCTCTCTGAGAAAGCGAAGGTAAGAAGAGATTGCAGGCAGAGTGGAGAAGAAAAGATAAATAAATCATACTTTAAAATGACTCATGCATCTTTTAGACAGGGCATAGAAGTACATTTTTCTCTCTTCCTGTTTAATCATCTTCAAGGAAGGCTATTGTGCAATTTTAGTGTTGTTTATTGTTGTCTTCTGATTTTATGTACAACGACTAAGCTATAATTTTACACAGTTTCTAAATATGAAGATTCCTTTACATTTTAGCCATCTAGAAGTCTCAGTTTTCTTCAGATTACCTTCAAATACTGGGAGGCAATACTGGGTGATTCAGCAGCAAGCAGGCAATGATACATCATCACTGTCACAGCAATGGGGAGGCTGACAGGGCAAAAAAATACAAGTCATCCTGGAGCAACCCATCCTTTCTCATTGAGGTCCTTAAGCAGATGAGACACCGGTCCCCATCTCTTTTTACTGTTGTAAGGGTCATCTGGCTAGGATTACACACCTAGCTCTTAGCCAGCAGCTACCTGAGTTGAACCCCATGCAATGTGCATGTGTCTGAGGGCCAGGGAGAGGAAAGGCAGATAAAAGGGAAAGTAGGGATAGAAAAACTATGTCTGTACAACAAATTTAAGAGGTCAGAAAGTAAGCAGGCGAGAAAAGCACTGCTTTTACACTGTGATATAGATTTTTTAGGTGTGAATTTTGACCAGTGCGATTTATTAATGAACACACATACCCATCCTTCCCCCTGAAAAAAAAAATTGCTAAAAATGTTAGAGTTCCAGGTTTCAGTGCTGTTTGGCTTTTTTTGATACTTGAAATTTTGATGCATTTCCAGCTGGAATGTTTTTTTCACCTATAATTTCATAAGATATTCTAAAAACACACCCAGCACATTCTTTAAAGTCAATGTCTAGAATTAAGTCTGCTTCATGTAAATTAGACCATTTGCCTTATTTTACTTTTCACAAAGAGTGATCAAGAAGCAGAAAGGTTATTCAGGGTATTTTTTTAAATAATTATCTTGAATCTTGGTACACAGAGGAGGCAGAATTGCTGCCTACATCCTCAAAAATATTTAGACTACTTTCTTAAATCTGTTTGCAAAAATCATAATGAGAAGTTTGTGTAGCGTTAACATCATAATGTTAAGAGAAAGGAGAAATCTGGAAAGCAGAGATGAAACAGCAAGTCAGTATTTCTTCCACTTTCAAGAACCACAAGAGGACAATTATAGTAATTCCTCCAACAAAACTTGAAAGAAAGAAATCTGACACCCCATAACTTCTCTACCCTCACTAAGCAAATAGGAAGACAAGACAGCCAGACAAGCATGAGCTACAGTACTAGCATACACTCAAATTCTCACAAGTGCATAAATTCTCTGAACCTGAACTTGCACAGGCCTGCAGAAACAATTTATGTTGAAGATTATTGAAGTCAAGAGATCTCATCGGTTGAGTGAATCTCTAACAATTAATATTTAGGAATTATTTTGCCAAGAATGCCTAGGGAATTTCCACAGTAGACCTTAAAAACACAGAAAAGATGACATTATCCATTACAAATTAAGTCAGGAGTCTCCAGAATTAGAGTAACTGAATCTAGTACTTGAAAGACACACATTCTGCAAAAGAAAACTATAGAAGCGCGGCTCAGTTTTTGACCCTATTGAACATAATATTCTTCTTTTACAAATGTTTTGCCAGAGGCTAAAGAGAACTGAGTACAAGTTTATCTGTTTAACACATTTGGATTGTCCACTCCAAACAGAACAGGTATGCACAGGAATACTTTTATGCAATCACTTTAGCAGCAATTATCTCTGAGGGGGTTCAGGGCTACATTCAAGTAAGCATTTGGGTGCGTAGATGGTCAAGATACCACTCTGCCATTATCTACCCCTGCAGGTGCCAGTTCTCCCTCAAGTGCTTAGTTTTCCACATAAAACCTACAAAAAAGTAGTTCTTAAGGGATATATGCCTTGGGGGTGAAATGCTCTTTGCCAGCCTCAGTGGGACCCTCAAACCAAACAATTCCAGATGGAAACATAAGGTATCCATCTCAGCATGTTCTTCAATATAGGGCTCAATCCAATGAATCTTCAGACCTGGACTAGAGTACACATGAAATCAGGTAGGGTTTCACAAGGCACTGACAAGTTGATCCTCAACTGGAATATGGGACAGAAAAGTTCAAATCCTTCCTCAGCCTCTGTTGAAGCAAGAACTTTAACTCTTCCTTCACTCACAGAAAATGCTTTAAACACTGGGTGCTCAAGATGAAGGAGGCAGAGGGAGGGAATCTTTTAAAATCTCCTATGGAAGATTACCATTCATAAAATACTTATAATGTTAATAAGATAATAAACAATTTGAAAATATTGCCACAGTCCATTGCTTCACACAAGTGACAAAAATGACAATCCATTTCTGGACACTCCAGGTCATGTACTACGTCCTCAGACAGGAGGCAGAAAGACCTAGACTCCAGAGCAATTAAGAACACAGCAATTAACATATTTTCCTGCTGATACACAGACAAAGCAACAACGGGGCTTACATGGCTTTGGTTTATAATTCTAGGAGAAAAGACGAAGTTCAAACAGAGGGAAATTTCTGTATCAGACTTACAGGTTCTCTTTCTTTTTGCATAAATTGCAGAAAAGGATTAAAAAAAATCCAGACATGCAGACTTCTCAGTCCACACCACAAAACATATTTCTGATTCGCATTCAGTGGCTGTTCAGCTATCTGCAGTAAAGCAAACCCATAACAGGACAATGCAGCTGAATATTCTGATCACAAATATCGGCACGTTTTGGGCACAGCTGCCTTCATTTTTCAGTCATTCCCAGGTCTAGGGGAATATAGAAATGGAATTTAGAGAAGGTCTTGGTTTTCATCCCAAGTGGACACTATATTTGCACTTTGAAGAAAACAAAGGAGAAGTACTCCTAACTTTAGAGTGCATCTTCTTAACAGCACAGCCATCAATCAGACTACCACTTCTAAGGGCACTTTAGGGTCATTTTACTGCACAAGTAAGTTGTACACTAGAAAATAAAACATTTGAAGACACGTCAACTCTATTTTTCAGATGATCTATTATCACCAACAGATATTTGTTTAGTCTATACAGATAATAATTCTTAAAACTGACAACTGTCCCAGACAATAAATTTAAAAGAAAGCTCTTATGTATGTTCTAAGAACACCAATCAGTTAATATTTTCATCTGAAGTTTACAATTTGGAATTGAAAAGTTGTATCTTGTTTCAAGGAAGTCTTAAGAGTAATAAAATAACAATATACTGGGTGTAAAAAACATCTTCCTCTCAGCTTTCCTCCAGTCTGCTTGTTTTGTGACGGGAATGATAACAACATGTGCGTAACCCAGTTTAACTATGTTCCTGTCGTGAATATGAACACTCAGAAGACCAGCCTCTCAAGCCCATGCCGTTTTCTGATGGCAAGCAGGTACCAGGGACAATTCTGCGCTGAAGGCAGTGTGTGAGCCCAGAGGTGCTGGAGCATTAACACCTGCCTGCACATCAGCTGGATGTTTCTCCACCCAGCTCCAGGACAGTGCTCTGGCACAGAGTCAGCTCCACACACGTCATGCTCGTGCACCGCTCTAGTGGAAACTGATTTAGATGAACTATCCCTGGTTCAGCAAGGCAAACCTAACCAGTAAGCACAAATTCAAACAGAACTATAAAAGAAACAGGGTTGAGTCAAGCGCATATCTTATTATTCCCAACCCTCTCTTCAAACTCTCGTCTCCAAAAATACNATCCTATTATTAGTTGACAACTCATTTTAAAATGCTCTATTCCCAAATATTAGGCATTGCCAAGGCCACCCTCCCCTCTGAACTTAAAATATTTGAAAGCTGTTATCAGAACACAATGCCACAGCAGCTAGCAAAACAACTCCAAGGTTAGACCGCACACTTCCTTATTCTCTCAAAATTATATTAAGACTGCTTAGGTTTCAACTCACAATTTTCAAGATTCAACAGGAGAATGGAAATCTTATTTTGACGTATGCAATTTTTATAAAAAGCTCACTTTTTAAAATCACAACAAATTGTGCACTTCATACCAACCCTTTTTCCTCAGATTTTCCCAGCACTAATGCAAACCCCCCAGAAGCCTGCCTTTCTGAACTGTTTGAAAAAACTCTTCCGACTCCTTTTATCCTTAAACTTAAGGTATTGTTTCAGATGCATAAGCCCTGGAAATGTCACATAAAAGCAAAAAAGACAGATTCACCATGACTGACAATTCAAGCTCTGCCTCTTGGCACGTAGAACACTGCTTATTGATTTCCAAAATAATTTTCAATCGAGCTTATGCATTTTCTCGGGTAACTGTTACACACATCCATTTCTGCAGAGCAAATATGATGTTTTCTTGGTCTTTTTTACAGCTCCAATCCCCACACCCCTTGATCTTTAAGCTGAAAACTACATGTAAAGAGCATAACAGCAGAATGAATAAATGATGGGCTAGTCTGCTCACAATGGTGAAGACTGAATATCACTCATTCTGCAACGGGGAAATCGTCTACACAAATATAGTGCTACAAACATATTTATCTGAACAAGTGTCGCCAGCTATATAGCAGATAATTTTTTCATTTTTGGAGTTTCTTTCTCTCTGATGGATCACAAAGCGCCAAACAAACAGCCATCTGAACCTCAAAAGCATGTTTGACCTCAAAAGGTGCTGAAAGGATAAAGGGTGAGCAACATCTTTTTATGATAATAAGGGCAAAGGATAAACAACTCCAACTAAGGACACCATGGCAAGACCACTGTTCTTACAAAGGTACCAAGAGAGTTTAATGCATGGCCAGACCGAGAAGCCCCAGCAGCTTTAAACAACTCGTCTGACTGCCTGACACTGCCAGATACAAACACTGCCCCACACACCTCAAACAAGATGGTGAATCGGAGGAGTACTGGTGTCTTCAGCTTACTTCATACTTATATCTACTATATCAGATATTTAAGATACTTAATGTACCTCAAAGAGTAATAGATGTTTTCATACCACCCAGTCTCCAGGGTTTGTAAACATGCCCATTAATCTTTCAAGTATCATCAGCACAGGCAGATGTGGTTTCTTTCATAGATACATAGCCAAATGCAGCAACCTCTGACCAGTAAAATTCCCAAGTATGTCTACACCTTTGGCACGGAACAAAAACTGTCAATGACGTGCTTGTTGCATTTTTAGCAACAGTTTACCCGAGTAAACACAGAAAGATTTAGCCCAAGGCCAGTAAGCCAGACACGGAGCAAATTTAGCCCTGGTCCCTAGATCTGCGCATACCACTGATACCTACAATTGTATCATTTCAGAAAACACATAGGGTGTTACCTTTCTGGACATGGATGATGTCTGGGAAGTTGGCCAAATGCCCCTGATACAGTGCTAACAAATCCATCACAGCATCTAGGTCCTGCCGGGGCTGATGTGCAAAGAGGTCCCCAATGGCGTCATAGGCTTCTGCAGTGAAGGCTATGGCTTGGTTGAGGCCAGCTGAAAAGGCCTGCTGGTCCAGCTCAAACGCCTGGCTGAGGCACTTAAAGGAGTGCCCCACCTTCTGGTATTCCTTCTTGAAACCAGTGACTTGTTTGCGGGCAAACTCGTTGGCTGTGTGATTAAGCTGCAGGGCACTCTCGTCCATCTTCTTCGTGAAGGCTTTGAAGCCATCCACCTGGCTTTCCACCTCCTGCAAGTCCAAGCTGGCCCCAGGACCTGTAGGGACACTGATGGTCAGGAAAAAGTTGGCACCCACCATCTCATCCTTCTCAGCCTTGCGTTTGCCTTGCTTCCAGGCCTTCTCATCCGTGCTGGGACAGGTGAGGAAGTGCTGGAAGGCATCGCACTGAGCCAGCACGGGGTGGCTGCACATGTGGTCCATCCACCAGGCCAGGCCTTTG
>VXBJ01000189.1:60742-100646 GCA_013400055.1 Nycticryphes semicollaris | reverse complement strand
TGGGCTGGGCCGGGCCGCGGCTCGGTAACGCTGCCGAACTGCCCCGTGTGGGGAGTCCGCCGCTGTCTCGGGGGGTTACGGGGGCTTCGCCGCTCGAACAAGTAGAGGTTCCGGTGCTCCCGCCACGCCAAAGGTGTTTCGGCGCTTCACCGGGTCCGACCGCGTAGATTCCGCGCCTTCGCGGTACCGGGTTCTCTCCCGGGGCACCCGCCGGGAGGGCAGGACCAGGCGATGCCCCCTGGCTGTCCCTGCTGCGGGAGGTGCATCGCCCAGATTTGGGGGCGGTGGGATGGAGTGTCCTTTCTGGAGGTCCTCCTGTAGCTCGTTCTTCCTTACAATGAAAATTAAGGTTAGAGGTAGGGAAAACTGCATTTTAATTGTGCATAATGTGTATTTTAGTGTTCTGGAAAAATATGGTCATGCTACTGCTGTTGGTTTTCTGTAGAATAGCCTCAATCCCATCCTGGTCCCTTTTTCCTGTGGCACCTCATCCTGTATTGTCTATTGACATAAATCCCATCCCATCAATCATCTTTATGCTCTCATTGGAACCCTGGATATAAATTTCTCTCAAGATATCTACCTGTTCACAAACAATTAGAAAGAAGTTTTCTGGAAGAGGTGTGCCTGTTTGGTGCCCAGTTCCTCATGCCTTCCCATCAGCATCCTGACAGATAGGCTATTCTATTTCCTTGATGTAGTTCAAAGTGTATGTTGCTTCTCAAAGATCTTTGTGGCAAATAATTTGCCTTCCTCTGGGCATCAGGAGAATTATCTGTGATTCACTGGGATGCTACACTGTTGTTTCCATTGCCATTCTTAGTGGTTTTCTATTGCTCATTTTTTTTCTTCTGACCTTCATTTTCCCAGTGTTGTTATCAAAGTGCTTTTCTGTTACTGTTGCTTGGCTTGTGTACTTAGCAGTTTTGGCATATATCAGTTCACCCAGTCTAGCATGTTAACCCTGAATTCCTTAATTGTCTAACTCTGGAAGTCTTTTTTAATTAGCTGATACCAATAATGCCCAAAGAACCATGTAATTCACCATACAACCAGCTCCTCAACAGCCAGCCCAGTAAAACATATTCATGATGCATGATCTATGCCACCATCTCCCAACTCAAGCACTAAATTTGCAGCAGCAAGTTCATGGAGAGCAATTCTGAGTATCAACATCAGTGCTAAAGCAGGAAGCATCAATCTTTTCTGGAGTAAGAGAGCAGGCAGCTGCCCAGGATGGTGACTTCAGACAACTCTGTATCAAGGTTTCTGGATTTCCCTGACAGCTCACTTGGTAGTGGTGGTAGCAGCCTGACCAGGACAGGTCACCATTAGTCCCCCAGTAGTCTCTGAGATGCTCCTCAAGTCCTGAATCGGTATCTGTCAGTGCCCTTAAACTGCCATAGCTTCTTTTTTTCATCAAGGCTAATGATCATCAGTGTTCTGCCACTGTAGCCAGTGCACCATAAGCATCTGCCTTCAACGCAGACATGGCATATCAAGGACGAGAGGGTCATTAGAGGCAGTCAGCATGGCTTCACCAAGGGGAAGTCATGCTTGACCAACCTGGTAGCCTTTTATGAAAACATAACCAGGTGGATGGGTGATGGTAGAGCAGTGGATGTGGTCTATCTTGACTTCCATAAAGCATTTGACACGGTTTCCCACAGCATCCTCGCGGCTAAACTGAGGAAGTGTGGCCTGGACTATCGGGAAGTGAGGTGGATCATGAACTGGCTGAAGGACAGAAGCCAGAAAGTGGTGGTCAGTTGGATGCCTGCACCTAGTGGAGTACCTCAGGGATCAGTACTGCGACCCGTACTATTTAATATATTCATCAATGACTTGGATGAGGGAAAAGAATGCACTATCATCAAGTTTGCTGTTGACACAAAACTGGGTGGAGTGGCTGACATGCCAGAAGGCTGTGCTGCCATCCAGAGAGACCTGGACAGNTCCCATATGAGGAAAGGCTGAGGGAGCTGGGTCTCTTTACCTTGGAGAAGAGGAGACTGAGGGGTGACCTCATTAACGTTTATAAATACATAAAGGGTGAGTGTCAGGAGGATGGAGCCAGGCTCTTCTCAGTGACAGGCAGTGATAGGACAAGGGGCAATGGGTGCAAGCTGGAACACAAGAGGTTCCACTTAAATATGAGGAAAAACTTTTTCACAGTGAGGGTAACAGAACACTGGAACAGTCTGCCCAGAGAGGTTGTGGAGTCTCCTTTTCTGGAGATATTAGAAACTTGTCTGGACATGTTCCTGTGTGACCTGATGTAGGTGTTCCTGCTCTGGCAGGGGGATTGGACTAGATGATCTTTCAAGGTCCCTTCCAATCCCTGAGATTCTGTGTTTGTGTGATTCTGTGGTTCTCTGTCCTTAATCATTAATGTTGTTTTCTTTGAAACAGATGTTTTTTCATATGAGGTGATCGGTACTGGAAATGATGCTGGCCTACTCAATTTATGTAAATAGATACCTTGTAGATTTGCTTTAATTAAAAAACCTGAAGTGATGAACAAGATGACTTGGGCAGTTCCAAAGCCAATTTAGGAACGGATTTTTGCTGCTCCAAGGGATGTTGCCAGCACTTGTCAGGCTGTGGCTGTCAAGGCCAGGGCAGGACAAAGGGACAACATTGAACATAGTGTCCAAATGACTTCTTTGGGTGCAGTGGTGGAGGTGGCAGCTGTCCTGCTTCCCCTTGTACCACTTACTGCATTGAATCTGAAGTTTTCTTAGTAAGTACTGGCTCAGTATGTGTGTCTCAAACCGATACAAGCAAAGCTATCAGGTTCAACAGGTGCAAAAACTGCTACCAGGAGAAACTGAAGGTGAAGGTATAAGGTCTGTAAATCAAATGAAAATAATATTTCTTAAATAAGAATAAACTAGTGAAGTAGTTATTCTCTAAGATGTTCAGGTTTAATCTTGAGATTTTAATAGAAAATAAGTTAGGTGAAATTGGGTCACGTTTTTCAGACATCAATGCCATCAATAAGGCAAAATTGTGAAAGGGAAAAGTGTGTTATATTGTTTCCCTATTGGACAGAGAATTTGCACCAACAACGAGGTTGTAAATGGTGTTTTCCATCTTTCTCCCCCCAGTGAGCCAACTCCGATTACCACTGTGTGCAGACATTCTGTTGTGGATGTTAATATTGACATTTTTAAAAACTCAGCTATTATTTTCAAGAAAATCAATCTGCAAAATTAGAAGACAACCTAAAAAAATGGTAAAGGGTTTGAAGAAACCAGCTTCTTAGACCCATGGTAACCATCTACAGTGCCAAATAGAAGAGCTGGATTGATTGATCTTTGTTTCCTGTTGCAAGAGGCAAGGATTTCAAAGCAAGAGCAGCACTTACTGACTTGCAGCATTTTAGCTGCACAAATCATGTATCTGAATGCTTTACTTGGTTGGGATTTTCTACTATTGTCATAGGAAACTGAATTTTCAGAGTCACATTGAATGAGATTGATAACCTATAATTCAGTGAAAATATTTATTATGTAATGTGCTCCTAAGGATTTGTAATTTGGAGAAAAATGAAAGCCAAACTGAAGCCAAATGGCTAGAGACATCTATGTATGGGATATCTCATTGTTTTAATTTGAAGTTAGGCGTCTCAAGACCCCTGAGAGTATATGCTGAAAGAGCTACTTCAAAGCAGCATGATTTATTTTTCTGCTCAGATGCAGAAGCTCAAAATAAAAAAATTTGGAGACATTTTTGGGAAAAGATGATTAGGAAAAAGTAGAGGCTCTAAACCAAAAATAATAAAGTACATATCACCTCTATGTAACTTTTCCTTGAAGCCCCCGAATCTTTCCCTCTTTATTTTGTTAATTTTCTTCTCTGGTATTGCTTTGCTGGTGTAGTAAGAAAAGCAAAGGAATTTTCCATGAGAGAAGATGAAGCACTTAACCTTTTCGTTATGGTGATACCCTTTGTGGACCCTGGAAAAACTGTGTGGCTGGATATTGAACAATGTGCTAGTAGGAAAGGCACTGTATTGTGCCAATGTAATTTCTAAGAGTAAACTCACTCAAATGCTTACTCAGGACATGATTTATTTTGTTGCTATTTGTGTTATATGTTTGTGGTACCGTCTCATCATAAGTAGTATTCAGTGTAATTTAAAAAAGAAAAATTACTATAGGTATGGATAATAAAATTTCACTTAAAAGGGGAATAAACTGTTTTTCTACGATTTCTACATCATCTCTAAGAGGAATGTCGCAGTTTAAGGTGCCGGTCAGGGCTGCCACTAGAGGGCACGAAATGATTTTGAACACTGAAGTTCCCATATAAAAGAAAGCAAATACTTTGAACCAACAAGGCAGTGAAGAAAATACAATAAACGCGACAAATTGGGAGGAGGTGTTATTCTAGCACTACTTATTTCAGTTTCTAAAAGATAGAATAGGATTAGCTTTTAAATTTTTATTTTTGAAATTGTACTTGAAAACATAAACCAGGTATCAGAATTGGAGACGATTTATAGTGTGCTATGGAATTTAGAAAAAAGATGCAGTGGGATTTAGGAGGAAACAAAATATTTTTTCAAACAGGAATAGAGATTAAGCAGAAAATTCATACCTTTTTCAGACTAAGTTGTATAAAGTTAGAGATAATAGAGCAGAAATGCCAAGGTTGTTGTTTCACCTTTCTGATACGCGTTAGATACCTCAGCCCCAGTCTGTGTAAAAGGTGGCTGTTACTCAGAAATTCTCAGCCCTCCATTTGATATTGCTTGGAATGCATATCTGTCTCCAAGCCCTGCCTGAAGAGATAATGTTTCATAACCATCTAAGGATTCTGTCAAGATAAATCCATTATGTATGCAGTTCTTCCATGCTGCGGCAGTGGGGGTACGTGCTGGACAGACATTCTGATGGTGCTGAGAGCCTTTTGTGGTTACAGAGGAATGAGCCTCTGTCAACTGTCACTGCTGTAACTGCAACAGGCAGAATTTACCTCCTAAATATAAAGACTGAGACACGGCGACAGAGGATACACGAGCCTGCTGTGTTTTAGCCCAAGCTGCACAAGTCCTTGAGGAGTGATCTCAGTCTTATATCTTGCAGTCCAATACCTTTCATGATAACAAACATTTTGTAAAAAGGAAGAGTGTGAGCTAATGGGGTTACTGTAAGGACATCCAGGTGAGGCCGATGTTGTGTCCATGTGCTATATAAACGAGGCATGAAAATAAAGTTATCTATCTCCGAAGTAAACCCATTGTATAGGAGGAATAAAATATAGTATAGCAAGAATGAAGGACTGACTTCATTCATTTCCTGCATCGATGCATCTCTATCCACGCTCAGAACAGAGAAATTGCAGAGACAACCTCCTTAGTGGGCTCTGTACCTGTGTTAACCCTGAGATTTATCATGGAAAAATATATGCTGTTGGGTTCTGCAAGCCCATTGGACTTGAGTTCTTTGAGATTCATGAAGAGGTTCATGTCCACCCCAAAGTCACTCTGGCCTTGTGCAGAGAGGTGGCCAGCAGTGACTGGTCTCAGGGTGAGGGAATAGTCACTGGCAGCTCCTTGGCTATACCTGCAGTTGATCAAGATGGATGAGCCTTAACTTGACTTCATGTGTCTATGAATTTTTACTGTCCATTGTCGAATACTATTAGAGCAAATTGTCAGTCTCAACGTGGAAACCAGAAGTTCTCACAAGCTTCAGCAATGGACTAGTTTCGATGTCAGTATGGCCATCAAAGTATCTTTCATTCTCTCAGTGTTTGTGTTTAAGCTGGGGCAGTCACTGCATTCTGCCAGCAAGAGGCAGTGACATTAAATGCTGAGTGAATGCTGGTTTATCTTGCAGGGGAAAAATTTAACTTGTGTTACTGCTTGAGGTCATGGAGTACAGAAAGGATGGCCAAGGAGGTTCTCGTGTTGTCTGCACCAGCTGAAAAGTCGAGGAGTTCTGAGAAGCTCAAAGCCAGCACCAAGTTACTCTAAGGTAAACATTTTAGCTTCTTGATTTTGCTAGTCTTTTCGGAAATGTAGAGGCCTGCAAATGCCGAGGTGGTGAAGAAGGTTTCTGCTGTGCTTTGTTTGCGCTGTGTGTTGGTGAGAAGGTGAAGGATATCAATTCCTTATCACAGGTGGTGCAGCCTGTCACTTCCTTATAAAACCCGTGTTTCAGAAGGGATTTCAGTGCTGGAGACATGCTGGACATCCCATACCATTAGTGAAATGTTAAGAGATTATAATTTCCTGATAGGAAAAGTGTCAGAACCTTCCTGTCACTGCTCCATATGCATTTAGAAGAATGTTTTCTTTGCTACCCATAAGAACAGAACTGTGTTCATATAAGCAGCATTATCTAAATTTAAAGTATATTGTTATAAAAGGATAAGTTAAAGTAGAAATGGAAAAATTAACAAGCTGGTAGCAAGTAATACCAATTGATAGTTATAAGAAAAAGCTAAAGGTATAGTAAAATTATATGGCCAGTGGGACAGCAGGCAGGACTTATTAAGCAAGAAGAAACATTCTAACAACAGTTTAGATGAGGATGGCATGAAGATGACAAAACTTCCAGTGGTGATACAGGAGAGATTAAATATATCCAAGTTTATTCAATAAATAATTCTACTTTGTATGTGGAAAAATTATTTTCACAGTTTTTCATGTTCATGAATTCCTTTGTGTTCTATTAGTAACTAAAGAGGGTGTTTAGCAGGAGGTATTAAACTTCTGTATCTTTGTAACACAAACCATCAGGATAGTAAAAAGACTGTCCCAAAAGCTGTCCAAACTATTACATTTAGTTTTAGGGCAACATTTATATCACTGAGCAAATCTCAGAGGACCAGGGAAAACTTGTTCTTTGTTGGCTGTGGTGATTACTAACACTAGGACAATTTGTGGAGGTGTGTGACGAGTATTCCATCAACTAAAGTATCTCAATACCTTACTTAAATATGTGTTCTTCTTCAAATGTATTATGTGCTTCATGAGGAAATTAGCAAGTGAGCTGATGTAATTTCTGTTCAGGGGATCACACTGGTGATCATCACCTATCCTTCTGACCTTTAAACATATAAATCTGGAAACTTTAACTGTTTCTACACTGTAACGCTGTAACCATTTCAGGCTGAAGTTTCTAGAAGGTATTCTAGAAATAGACATTTCTGTTCAGATATTGCTGTGGGTAGCATGATAGAATGAGTCTCAGGGCTCACATTTCTGTATGTATTTGCCTCACAGTCTCCTAATCTGCATTGGATCCCTATTAGTTTCATTCTGGGATCAGGCCCTAAGGCAGAAACTGTACTTGTGGTGCATCTTGGATGGTGCATACTGATCCTGACACCAGGAAATGGATAACTGAGGTAAAGTTACAAAAAACATACTTGAAATACTATTAAAATGCATACTGCCATCACCACTGCAGGTAGTGCATCAGTTTTGCTAAACAGAGTACAAGAATGATGTTTTCGTCAAGCCACGCTCTGAAAATAATTTCCCTTCATTAATTTTTCATAAGACTTGGACTTATTTAAATCCAAGCGCAAAATCAGCTCATTCACAGACAAAAGATATGCCTCCTTTTAGTGCCTCCACCACTGCACTGATGCAGTGGTTGTGGAACAGCCAACTCCAGTGTCCAGAGTAAGAGGAGGGCAGGATATCCTAGAAAGTGAGGAGTGGAACTTAAGGAGTTATTGCCACTGGAACCTGAAGTATCTTCTGATCCTGTCTTACCTCTTGTGTGGAGTCACATATGCACAGGGAACCACTCATGTGGTCCTGTTTGGACACTTCTGCATCATCTGCAGGAGCCTCCAGTTGAGCCCTGTGCTATGCTGGTGCCGTGGGGGAAGACAGCCAGGTGCTGGTTGGCCCTGGAGGCTGCATCGCAGCACCTGAGGGGAAGTCTTGGTGGATCAAGACAACTCCATGCAGAACTAATGAGAGGGATGACTGCACATGTTGACTAGTTTTCAGTGAATCAGTAAGCCAGGTTGGGTTGATGAGGGCTTGACTGTAGAAATTTTGGGGTAGCTAGTTCGGATAGGGCACTCACACTTGAACTCCTGTGTCATCCAGCTCTGCTAAGAGCCAGTGAGACCTTTTGGAGATTCTGCCATGTTATCTCTGCTTGCATGATGGGAATGTGCAATTAATGGATGGGAAAATTGAAGGGATGTGCAACTGGAAAGAAGCATACCTGAAGATAGTAGGGGACTTATTCATCCTAGCATGCCACGGGTTTAGTCTATATATGGTATTATTCCTTTTCTACTAACAACCTAAATTTTTAAAGTAATTTTGAAATGTCTTTCTTAGCCCTTACAAATGCTCATTTTATCAAGAAGTCAAATACTTCCTGTAGGAGGTTTTAAATAATATGCTTCAAAATAGTTTGGTTGGGTTTGGTTTTTTTTTGGTTTTTTTTTTTTTTTCTGAAACAGTAAGAGTGGTTTTCCTGCTGCCCATCTTTGCCTGAGACACCTCTGGTGGGCTTCCTTGCTGGCTGTGTGCCAAGGCCCACCCTGGTCCTACAGCTTTCTGTCTCCTCTGTATACACAGACGTGCCTGCTGCTGCTTCTGTATTAGCTGGCAGGACTAAAACATCTTTGAGGGTGACAGAGTGCTGGAACAGGCTGCCCAGAGAGGTTGTGGAGTCTCCTTCTCTAAAGATATTCAAAAAGAACCCTTCTGGATGCATTTCTGTCCTGCCTGCTCCAGGTGAACCTGCTTTCTGCCAAAGGGGGGAAGAGGGGCTAGACTAGAAGATCTCCAGTGGTCCCTTCCAACACCTATGATTCCGTGATGTGACTCTGTGAGGGCTTGCGGTGTGCTTCGTCAGCAGAAGAGGGGTACTCACTGGGGTCAGCATCAACCCAAAGCAGAGTAAACACATCAAGGAGCAGGAGAAGAACTGTAAACGATTCTCTGCTTGCATCAGTCATACTTGTGCAAGCTGCTACTAGACATACTTCCCCAGGGGTTTCCTTTCCTCTGTTCCAATGCCCAGGGTTGTAGCTGAGCGGTTACTGAATGATTGATGGTGTTGTGTCAGCCTCAGTTCACTGCACCACAAGTATTGGATTGTGTAGAGACATCTCAAATGCCCTGGATGCAGCAGAAACCATAAGAATGCAACAAGTCCAAGGCTTTCTGCTCAGAAGAATCACATGGAAATTTATGTTTGTTACTCTGTTTCTGGAGAGTAATGCTGAAATTGAGGCATTTTCTTCTTCTATGAAAGCCCTTTTCATGCTTAGATTCATGCATGAAATCATCCTTATCCATTTATTGGAGCAGTCTGATTAATTACAGAAGTAGTCCTTCATTGAGGGGAACAGAGAAGGCCCCGTAACACTTGCTTTGTAGGGCTTGCAGCAGCATTTGTTGCTTATTTTGGGCCAGGATTTTGTAGGCAGTCAGTATCAGGGTTCTTAATTTAACTGTATCAGCATGTCTTAAACCTGTCTTAAGTTGTAGATATTCTGGAGTCCTCTGCTGTTGATAAATTTCTCATTATGCTGTCCATGAACACTATTAGCAGCTTTCTCTGTGACATTCACATTCAATTCTAATCACATTATAAAAGTAAAATATCACCTACAATATGTGAAAACAGCTCTTTCCAGACAATTTGGAAATGCTCTGCCAAGTAGTTTGAGGCTGTTCTAGTAAACACATAAAAATAATTCATGCAAGAATTTTCAATACACTAACACTAAAAAAAGGAGAGAAGCACTTTCTTCTGTCTTGTTCTTGAAACTAAAACTCAGGAAGGCAGCAGCAGGTCCATATTCCAATGTGGTCCCTGTCACACAAGTACTGGAGTGCTGGGCCAGTTCCCATTCACCAAGGGGCACTGACACAGGCTTTTATAAAGCTCTGGGTACAAAAGAAGGTAAAATCTACCTCTGTGCATCCTTGCCATGTTTGGGTCAATGTATTCCAGTGGTTTCTGACTGGTGATGTTGTAAGTACAGACCTGGGCATGTAGCGATGTGAAAAGACCTATGACACAGAAGAGCCAAATGCCAGATTGTCCAACCACTTTTGTGAGGCAGGCCTGTGTACATAAGCAGGGCTGTGTGTAACTATGTTATTAACATATATAGAACTGGCAATATGATTTTGACTGTCCGGTCGAATTCCTTGCCAAGTTTCCAGTAGCTTAATCATGTTCTAATTTGAAGTAATTAAATCAGCTATGGTTTTTTTTTAGAACTGCTTTTTCATCTGTAGGACTATGAATACCATCACTGTAATCATAGCTAGAATAATTTTTATAATAATGTATCATTTTAAGTGATCAAGTTTACAAAATTCTCTGTAAACAAAAAATTACCAAAGCAGGTAACTGACTGCTGGTCCTGAACTCTTCCCAAACAGTTTTGCCATAAGATGGTGTGGAAAGGTGATGGGTCTAAACTTATGAGCTTTTGTAAAGTTGGTGAGTAAACTTTAAATCCAAATCTGTATCTAGAATTCATTTTTTAAAATCCATGTTACGTCTTCCATGAGATTCCTAGCTGAGGAAGCTTCTTGACCTAAAAGTGTTGAAAATCTAGATCTGATTTTCTAGCATAATTGTTTATTGCCTTAAACCAATACACTAATTAAACACAGGCAATATGAGGGAAAAGCGTGGGTTGAGTGGAAACATAGGAACATATATTCTATATTTGGTTTGGTTTGTGAGAAAACATTAGGTTCTTGACTTCTGCTCTAGTAAAAAAAATAAAATACTTGCACATGATGGAAATTTACAATCCAGACTTTATTCTGCATTTCTTGTACAAATTCCTTGTGTCTTTTAGCATAAATAATAAATGAAATGCAAGAATTTGACTACCCACTTCCCTAAAGTCAATTGCTTCAAATATCTTCAAGCCTCAACAACCATGACATAAATCTTTCTAATGAATGGTCATGTGCAGATGTACAAGCTTAGGGCTTTAGTTTTCAGCTAAAGGAACTCTCTGGCTTCAGCTAGTGAGGGCCTGGGTTTTGCTCATCAGATTTTTCTCATATTCTTAAAATTGTATTTGTATTTAGTTTCATTTGAATATGTTTTTTATTTTTCCAAACAGCAGAGGGCTATCATAAAGAGTCTGTATTTAACTTGGCACTTTCCATTCTGCATTCCTTTACTATTCATAGCACAGCAGTCATACTCATCCCCAGTACACATAAAAGGAGGCAGTTCGACTTGCAGCTGCAGATCTCCTCAAATCTTTGAGTATTTGCAAACTAACTTACAATATTTTTTTTAATATTGAAAAGACCAGATACTAGATGCAGTGGGTGGAATTTTTTTTTTCATCTCCACTGCTCCCATGAAATGAGAGACACTGGAATAGAAACTAAACCTATGTCTGTAGTAAGGAACCTCTGCACTTCAAATTGATGTAGAGCCCACATTCATATGAGGAGAGTGGGACTATGAAAAGGCAGAAAATTTTGCTTTTGAAGACACAGTTGTTGGATCTCAGCCTAAACTGTCAGGCAACATGAAGAAAAAAATTCATCTGACTGAACAATAAGACTACCTACAATGCATAAGAATAAAGGCATCTGCACTAGAGTAATGCCTTTTAATACCAGGGTTTCACAGGGAAGAATTTGATCCTTTTGAGTGTTTATAAACAATATATTTTTTCTTCAGTTGCTAATTGATAGCAGAATATGTTGAACTAAACCAATTTCCTGCAAGTCTTTGAATGTTTTCTTTCAAATTAATTTGTCTTTGACAGAAAATATAATTTCTAGTTACTGTGTTTTCAAACAAATATAGACAGTGGTTATTCTTTTTTTCTTATAGTTTCAAACATGCAACACACCTCTAAAAAGTAGTCTCTTGAGGTTTGGTTTTTTCTTTTATACAAGCATGAACTGCGGAAACAGGCTTTTGTCTTGATAGTATCCTTCTGTTTGTCTGCTGTTCCAGAGCCTAAGGAAAAAGATGTTAATCTCAAAAATTAGAAAACAGATGTTTTAGTACATAAATTTCCAAAAGACTCACCACCTGTCTACTGCTCCTTATATGATTATAACTTTGTATGACAAATGGATACTCCTTAGAAATACAACTCCTCCTACTGAATTCATAAATGTGTTTTATTTTCAATATGTTATCAAACAGATTTTTTTTCTCTTGCTGTGACTAGCCTGAATTTTCTACTGTTCAAAAAAGCCTGGCTTTCCAACACATATGTAGCTGAAGGCAAGCAATCTAACATTTCACATCAAACATTGAACTCAGCACGCTGAAAAATATATACAGAGATTTTCCTCTACTGTAATGTAAATACAGACACATGCTTACTGCACTCCTCAGCCTTGCTTGAATGGTATAATGTTGTTATATTAAGAATTATTTTATCTCACCAATAAACTATGGACAAGGATCTAATTCTTTCCCAGAGAGTTCTTCGTCTCAACAACCAAAATACCATCATGGCAGAAAAGCGCAGACAAGTCTTTGTTCTCCACTCCGTTAGGTAATTTATATTGTCTGGTAAAGCTTCTGGATATGAAACTGTGTTCGTCCATCCTGGGTCTGTGTTGAGCTTTAATCAGGAGCCAGCCTTCAAAAGTCTGAATAATGATATCTTCAGGGCGGAACTGCACAACATCCAGCAAGACCTGAAAGTGTGTGTTCTCCTCCTCCTGGCTGCTCTGCCCGTCCCCCACTGTACTTTCTGCGACGCACCGTCTGTCCCTCAGGGCAGCTGTAGAAGGGCCCGGCAAAGCGTATAAAAAGTGATCCAGTTTGTGCTCTTCCGGCTCTTGGATGGCAAACTGCTCTTGATAGCGTACGGGAGTTTCCACCCAGTGTCTTATAACAGCTTCTGCCATTGCTGAGGCAGAGAGGAAAGTTCCTGCTCCTGTGTCCCTTTGGGGAAGCTGTGGAGTCAGGGCAAACTCTTCCCAGTCGTACGCCTCACCCGCAGACTGGTTTATCCCTGGATGTCGCCTTTCACTTTTAGCACAGGCAGAGCTTAACATTTAATAGGGCGTACTGTGCTCCAATGCCAGGAGACTTGTTTCTTCTTTTATCCACTAACAATAGAGCACTATTTATAGTGCTGGGGTCTTGAGTGGCTTCAACACATGCACAGCTTTCACGCATAAGAAGAAAAAGCAAACTCTTAATGCACCTCCAACTATTGCAATATTGTGCTGTTTGTTGTGATGAATACTGAGCAGACAAGTAATGTGGAAGATTCTTTGATTTAAGTAGAAGTTTAGTGATTCTGTTTTTCCAAGGGATACATGGCAATAGATAAAAACTCTGTATTTCTTCTGACTGAAACACAAAGTTACTAAGGGAAGGGATTTCATTGGCTTGACAGTGGGAATGGAACAAATTTCAGGTTAGGTAAACTACAAAACTATCAGGTTCATTGGACGTTGTTGCAGAAGTTGTGCATAGGGGAAACACAGGCATGGTAACCATGTTATTGACAGGAGGAGGGGATTGTAACCATCCCCGCCAGAAGAGGGGTGCCTGAAGGGCAGAGTCTGCAATCTTAGTGACCTACAAACACAGCAGAACAGCAAACACAGCAAATCCGACTCAAGAGTGCAGGGAAAATGACAGTGCAAGCTCATCTTTCACAGCTTCTACAAGAGTGCAGAGTTATTTTTCCCCAGCAGAATAGTAAAGACAACTCCAAATCCATAATGCTATCACATTGTCCCAGTAATCTTCATTTTCTGGAGCTTAGCAGTTTAAATCTATGATCCCGTCTACCATGCGTGTCTGGGAAGCAGGGTTGGCAATCCCAAAGGCTCTCTGTGGCTTAATCATCTTGCTGATCTATAGCAAGAATGTGGCAAATAACGCCTACAAGCCTTAATAGCTTGGTTAACAAGACTTGAGAGGAAAGTGCAGTGAAAAGGAAAAGCATTTAAAATTTTTAATATGTTTGCTAGAAAATCCCTCTAGCTGGGCTGGATAATGTAAAGCAGAATGCACTCTGGCAACTTATGGTGAAAATTGTTTATTCCCTTCAGTTGTACAAATGGTAGAAATAATCGTATGTGATACTTTTATTCCTTCTTGTTTGGCTATTGTTTTCCAGAGCTCTGTCTCTCTCTTGTCCTTACATTTTAAATTACCATGAAAATGGCAAGTTGGTTTATACAGGATCTTTGAGTCCTAATGGACTCACATAGAAAGAGGCTGTTGAATTTTGATAGTAATCAGAAATAAACTTCTTTATTGAGTTGATAACAGAACAAGATTACCAGATTTATCCATAATTAAAGTTCTAAGGTTGCTATTTTATTTTTAGACAGATGAAGGCTGCATCACAAGGTAAGGAAATTTTCAAAGGTAGATCAAGGATTCAAGATAAATTAATGGCCAACTATTTAATTAAGTATTGTGGGAAAGGAGAGTTATTTATTTTCCTATTGGCTGTTCTACTGTCAAACTGTCCTCCAGAAATCATTTAAAAGTGCAGCTCTAATGTATAGCTTGATGAAATAGTGGTAAGAATAACCTGGAGAGTTGCCCATTATCTGGTCAGCAGCTGTTTTCTGTTTCACTAGCCAATGAGTCACTTGATGAGAAAACTCTAACCCTGGAGTGAAGCAGTGCGCCTGGTTGGTTTTGATATTATGCTTTTAGAGATTGCTGAAAGTTATTACAGTCCCTACTGAATTCTGTGATGATAGCCTGACTTATTTTACTTCAGTTTTACACTCCATTAATAAATGTACTGTGCAGGAATACCACATTGTTTCATTTTTTTAAATTTTATTTTAATTATTCCCATCTTCTCTGGAAAAAAGGTAAACTTGCCTATACTTACACTTCAAATGAAAACAGAAACCACCAGCTCAGGGCAGCTCACTGCAAGACATCTATATCTGTTCCCAGAAACAGTTGTGTTAGTCTTTCAAACGTCTATGTTAAGTGTGTTTGGAACTGTCCGTCTGGTGTAGTTAGCGCGAAAGATGCTTCAAATACCCTTTAAATTCCTGTCATACACAAAGCTCTACAGAAGTTCACAGGAGCCCTTTCTACTCTGTAGGACAAGGAGTCTGAAAGATTTTGGTAATGAAGTCATGTCACCTCTTTCTGCTTTTCTGTCTTGCTCTCTCCTCAGTTCTAGTCCTCTCTTCTCTCTCTGTGTCCTCTACGCTCAGGAATTATCACAATCTTTCTTACCTCTCTGTTGCTTACATGGAGAATATGTCAACTGGAAAAAGGAAACAACTTTGAAATGCAAATACCTCAGCAACTAAGAATATATGTTTTTGGCTTTCAAATGTAAATATGGAGATGGTGCTGCGATACTGAGGAACTATTGATGCTTATGCTGCTGTACTCTGCAAATATCTGTAGCATACTTCAGTCAAGCTATGCATTTGAAAAGCAGTTCATTACTGAGATAATTTTAAACCTTTGGAGCAGATCTGGCAGGAGCAGAATCGATGTCTTTCATTGCCAGCTCGGTACCTTGAGTTCTCTTCCATGGCTTTTCTGTGCATGCGAAGGCACACAGAAGGTGGGAAAACACTGCCCGGTGTAGGAAGTATTGCAGAGCTGTTCCTTGCAAAACTGAAGCAAGGCAATTAGTGATCGTGGCCTTGCAGTTGTCAGTCCATGCTCTCTTTTGCTGATCGCACATACTTGTGGTCTCAATATCTTTTGCGGATTTGTAAAGGCAAGGAATGGGATGCCTTGACAACTCCCAGTTGGCTGGGAGAAACCCGGTGCCAGTATGAATGTGTCACGCTGACATCTTGTGGTCAGACGAGAAAACAGCTGCGGAAAGAAAGCAGAAGCTGCCTGCTTTGTGCTAATACCAAATAGTATTACCAGTCTGTGAAATACTTGAACGGAAAGAAAAATCAAAGAAATAAAACTTTAACTTACAGACTTTAACTTACAACAGGATATTTTCATACTAATATGTTTCCTTCTCAGTATTTTGGAGGGGAGGGGGTGTGCGTGGGTGGGGGAGGAAATAAATACTTGATTCATAGAATGGTTAGATTTGGAAGGAACTTAATGATCACCTAGTCCCAAACCCCCTGCCATGGGCAGGGACACCTCCCACTAGACCAGAATACTCAAAGTCCCATCCAGCCAGGGTCTGCATGCACTCATACACTTATAGCAAGCATGGAATACTAGCTCATTTTAATTTACTGGTGAGGATATAGCTGATGGAAAGTAGCAGTGTCTTGCCCTTTCAGCACTGCCCTGCTTTCTTCTCAGCTCCTGTAACTTCATCTCTTTCTCTTCCTCCCCCTAAAATTCTCTTCCATTTTCAGATTTTCCTCCCTAGTAGGATCAAATTAAACATAATCCACTCCAGCAGTTTCCTCCACATTTATTGAAAGCAACACAAAAAAGTCAATTTCCTTCTGGGTTTTGTCCTTACTGCTTACTGCTTTCCAGGCAGTAACCCACCCAGTACCNTAGATTTGGAAGGAACTTAATGATCACCTAGTCCCAAACCCCCTGCCATGGGCAGGGACACCTCCCACTAGACCAGAATACTCAAAGTCCCATCCAGCCAGGGTCTGCATGCACTCATACACTTATAGCAAGCATGGAATACTAGCTCATTTTAATTTACTGGTGAGGATATAGCTGATGGAAAGTAGCAGTGTCTTGCCCTTTCAGCACTGCCCTGCTTTCTTCTCAGCTCCTGTAACTTCATCTCTTTCTCTTCCTCCCCCTAAAATTCTCTTCCATTTTCAGATTTTCCTCCCTAGTAGGATCAAATTAAACATAATCCACTCCAGCAGTTTCCTCCACATTTATTGAAAGCAACACAAAAAAGTCAATTTCCTTCTGGGTTTTGTCCTTACTGCTTACTGCTTTCCAGGCAGTAACCCACCCAGTACCCTTTGATACTCTTAATTCTACCATGAGTTACTAATACCGTTAGCCTCACAACCCTATTATGCCAGTTTGATGGGGCTAAATTAAATGCCATCTAAGTTGTCATTCTTTTCTTTCCCCTGAGCCAGTTGACATTCCTCTCTTAGGTCTTCCTGGGCTTCAGAGCAAATACAAACTTTTATGTGATGTAATGCAAGGCCTTCTTTCCTCCCCTGCCAATCCTGTTCTCCTAAACCAGTCTTACAGATTTACATCAGGCTGCNCTCTTTCTCTTCCTCCCCCTAAAATTCTCTTCCATTTTCAGATTTTCCTCCCTAGTAGGATCAAATTAAACATAATCCACTCCAGCAGTTTCCTCCACATTTATTGAAAGCAACACAAAAAAGTCAATTTCCTTCTGGGTTTTGTCCTTACTGCTTACTGCTTTCCAGGCAGTAACCCACCCAGTACCCTTTGATACTCTTAATTCTACCATGAGTTACTAATACCGTTAGCCTCACAACCCTATTATGCCAGTTTGATGGGGCTAAATTAAATGCCATCTAAGTTGTCATTCTTTTCTTTCCCCTGAGCCAGTTGACATTCCTCTCTTAGGTCTTCCTGGGCTTCAGAGCAAATACAAACTTTTATGTGATGTAATGCAAGGCCTTCTTTCCTCCCCTGCCAAACCTGTTCTCCTAAACCAGTCTTACAGATTTACATCAGGCTGCAACAATTCATAGAATCATAGAATGGTTAGAGATGGAAGGGACCTTAAAGATCATCAAGTTCCAATGCCCCTGCCTTGGGCAGGGACACCTCTTACTAGGCCAGGTTGGTCAAAGCCCCATCCAGCCTGGCCTTGAATACCTCCAGGGATGGGGCACACACAACTTCTCTGGGCAACCTCTTCCAGTGCCTCACCACCCCCACACTGAAGAATTTCTTCCTGATATCTAATCTAAATCTACCCTCTTTCAGTTTGAACCATTACCCCTGGTCTACCTCTCACTACACTTGGTGATAAGAGTCCTTCCTCGTCTCTTCTGTAGGCTCTCTTTGGGTACTCGAAGGCTGCCACAGGGAGTCCCTGGAGCCTTCTCTTCTCCAGGCTAAACGACTGAAACTGTCTCAGCCTCTCCTCCACAGGAGAGGTACTCCAGTCCTCAGATCACCTTAATGGACCTCCTCGGGATTCATTCCAATTGGTCCATGTTCTTATGTTGAGGGCTCCAGAGCTGGACACTTCAGGTACGGTCTCATGAAAGAGGAATAGAAGGGCAGAATCACCTCCCTCA
This sequence comes from Nycticryphes semicollaris, assembly GCA_013400055.1. NCBI lineage: Eukaryota > Metazoa > Chordata > Aves > Charadriiformes > Rostratulidae > Nycticryphes > Nycticryphes semicollaris. The sequence goes on along the minus strand of VXBJ01000189.1, from coordinate 82,498 downwards.
ACCTACTGGCCACATTTCTTTCGATGTAGTCCAGGATGCAGTTGGCTTCCCAGGCTGCAAGTGCACACTGCCAGCTCTTGTTGAGCTTCTCATCAACCAACACCCCCAACTGCATCTCCTCAGAGCTGCTTTCAAGCCATTCTCTGCCCAGCCTATATTTGTGCTTGGGATTGCCCTGATCCATGTGCAGGATCTTTCACTTGGCCTTGTGGAATTTCATGAGGTTCACAAAGGACCATCTCTCAAGCCTGTCCTGAATGGCATTCCTCTCCTCTAGCATGTTAACCATGCCACACAACTTGCTGTTTTTGGCAAACTTGCTGATGGTGCACTCAATCCCACTGTCCATGTTGCCAACAAAGATGTTAAACAGTACTGGTCCCAGTACCAATCCCTGAGGAATGTCACTTGGACCATTGACCACAAGCAACTCTTTGGGTGTGACTATCCAGCTAATTCCTTATCCACTCAGTGGTCTATCCATCAAGTCCCTGTCTCTCCAATTTAGAGACAAAGATGTCATGTGGGACAGTGTCAAACACATTGCAGAAGTCCAAGTAGATGACATCTGTTGCTCTTCCCATATCCACCAAGACTGTAATGCCATCTTAGAAGGTCACCAAACTTGTCAGGTGTGATTTGCCCATGGTGCAGCCATGTTGGCTGTCACCATGGAAAGCCTAGACTACCATGTCACCATAAGGAGCTATTTGTGTTAAACTCACGGAAAACATCTAAAGCAGACATTCTGGTAAAGCTGTACTGTAAATTGCAAAAATGAAAGGTGCACAAACTCATGAGAATAAAACATTTTTGATGCTTAACTTAAAGATATACAGGTGCATCTTGCTTGGCACAACTTTAAAAGAATAGATTGCCTGTTACAGTTCTCTGTGTACTTGATTCCACCAAAAGAAGTACATATTTCAACCACCATTAAAATTCAGTAATTGCTGAAAGGGGAAAAAAGCTAAAAAGATGAAGTGAACAAGACTTCTAGCAAAAGCAAACAAGCTAAATTCAAATGACAGCTGTGTAGTTATACAGATGAATTTTTACCAAGGAGCCCAAGGATGTCAATCATAATCTACTTCACATGTTGGTCAAAAAAGGTGCTGTCATGTTAGACTTGGCAATACATAAGAATTCACAGAAACATAAGGACAAGTAGGACTCTTTGGGTTTTACTGGTGCTGGCTCTGTTATACCCAATATGGGAGTTTAAGCTTTGTGGTAATACTAAAGAACTAGATAGTAAAATAAAACACATGTGAGAATGGAAGGTGGCATGGCACTTACAGAAACTGGGTGGCAAAGAGCTATTTACCATATGTTATTTAATCTATTTTTGCAGAGTGAGAAAATTACACTCTCCTACTTGTGCCACTTTAAGTTCATTACTTCTTAGAGCTATGAGCTGTTCTTTTAGCTGCATTGTTAAATCTGGATATATATATAAGCTCTGAAGGAATCAAAAATGTAATCACAACTACTGCAAGTGTCTAATCAGCAGATATCAGGTGTTCTGTTTTCAATAAATATTGAAGGATTCTTTTTTATTAATGTCTCATTCCAGTCACTGGCTATTTTTATTCATCAGTGAATCACAACATAGCTCTTTCTGCAGCAAGACTTCATGCTGTGTTCCAAAACTTCTTGCAAGTTGTAAAGGCTGTGTTGTTACACAGCCACCTTCACTGAAGGAAGGCTTCATTCTGTGGGTCATGTCCTTCAAAATCTGGAAAAGGCTGGATCTGCCCAGCCTCTTGGAAAATCTCTCCAGGGCACTGATGCTCACTTTTAACTATAAACTTGATCTCCTAATTTTAGGGGCCTCTTAGAAGTGGAAAACTAATCTCAGGTATTGCACCAAGAATCAAGTGTTTGCTCATTTGTTAGGAAACTATGTAGGAAATGTAAGTAAACATGGAAAACAGTATCATTTCCATATGCTGTATCCACTATTACAAGACCTTTTTTTGACATATTAAGATGATAGAGGGGCAGGTGAAGGATGAGGGATGACAGGACCACAGGAGCTGCTGTTGGAGCAACATCATTGCAGAACAGGGAAAGAATAAAAATGCAACTTGTATAATAATAATTTTAAATTTTCCTGTTACTATAAAAGTTACTTTAAAGTGATGTCATGGAACTCTTTAAAAGCATTTGCTTTGTTATTCAGATGGCTTGTTTCTTAAGCATTTTTGTCTGTTACAGGCAAATGCATCTGTACCTCACAAGTTCTTGAGGAAAACCTACAGAAAGCAAACTGTAGTATTTTATTTAGAGTGATGATGATCTCTTTACTTCTTGCACACAGAACAGTAGAGAGGAAATGAACAATTAAAAGAGAATTATGTGCCTACAGGCTTAGAAGCTCTGTTTTACCACTGAAAGGCAGGATCTAATGAACTCTTGCTGTAGAAACATCTTTTTTTTCACCAGTTAAAAATTAACTGGTGTTCCAAGAAGAATGCCAGTTTTCAAATTTCCTCCTCCTCTGCATCACCGAATTCTTGACTTGAGACCTGATAGGAATAACCCAAGGCAGTTGAACACAGTAAAACTGGTGTATTTATTTTGGCTTTATTTAAATTTTATAGCAAGTGCTTACTTGCTTATTTAGGATCGGATAGTGCGATTTGCATGCTTTGAGTTTGACCGCTTAAGTAAGAACAATAGAAGCACTGAAAATCTCACCTCTGAAGTTCTGGGAGTAGGTATATTACTGCTGTTTAAATTAGGTTCTCTCTAAGTCTTTTAGGGGTAAGGGCTGGAAAATCTAGGACCTGAATTATACATAAAACATGTTAATGTGTAATTAGCACCAAACCCCCATGCTCTCATTTTGTTTAGTTTTTCTAAGAACAAAAACTGAAATTAAACAGCTAGAATGAATTGAAGACCTGTGATGTATGGATGCTCTGGACATGTTTGTCAAAATAATTACTTGCCAGAAAATAATAGAACTTACTAAATGAATTTTGACATTTTAAATTTTCACTGTGTTGAAGTGGTGGAATGCACTGAAGGTAAAACTGAATACAATTCTCTGCTCAGCTACCATAAAAATACTGTATTGTGGCATGAGTGCTAGATTCAAAACATATTTCAGTGGACTTAGGAAATTTTAGAGCTTTGGTCAATTCTTTCTGAGTATTTGCTAGCAATTAGGTTCAGCTGAATGGCCCTCAATATGAAGGTGGTTATGGCTATAGCTAATATCTGTGAACGGCACTGGATGATAAATTATGCTAATGGTTTAAAGCCTATTTTCTGACTATATTTTGTAGGTAGAACTGGAATCAGTGAGATTCTTCTATAGAATCAGGAATCCATAGAAAATTCATCAAATAATGTGCAAGTCACCCATCACCATGCATCACCAAGACATGTTAGTTCTCTAGGGCCAAGCAAAGAATCCCTGATCACTCAGCATAAAAGTTATTGAAGCTGAAAGTCAACATGTTGGTCTGGAAGGTGGCCAGTTACTGATTTCAGGGTAAAAGCACTTCATCCAGAAAGTCCTTAAAGAGCAACTGCTGTGATTTCTGAAGGATTTACAGGATGAATTTGCTATGATTAGTGAACAATTTTTTTTTGGAGCGTCATAAATGTGCTGTTTGATGTCAACAGATATCAAAAATTAAGTTCTGTGATGAGCATCATTAACTGACAAGGGGCAGTTGGAGACTGGGTGGGTCAGTAATGAGAGTGGAAGGCTTGCTCCAAAATCTCCTGTTTAGAGTGACTGACAGGGGACTGATACTGTCTTCAATAGCTGATTTAGTGGATAATGTGAAAGTCATTGGTATCCATGTCTCCATTTTATTATCCACTTGTTTGTATCACAAATCCAGCCTCTCTGCCGCATTTCCAGTCCCAGAAGTGAAGCCAATAATTCACTGGCAAAAATATTGCCTCCCTTTGCCTGTCCATATGGAGAAAGCCAACCAAAATTTGGCTCCTATGTCAGAATTGTTATTTCCTTCAGTATTGGAGTTAGAACAGTATTTCCATATTGTCTTAATTTCCTGAATTTAGTGATGCCAGGAAGACTGCAGATATTGTAAAATGGGATGTTAGACATCCGTTTTTGTAGACAGTTTTCAGTTAACTCCAAGGACTAGATTCTGATATATAAACCATTTTTATCTTCGCTGTAGTGGCACATAGTGTATGTCAGTGCAGAATTTACGTCCTCAATTTTAACATTGTCATCCATACTAGTTCTGAAATTACATATTCTTTCATAGTATGGGTTCAGTTCAGAAGACAGCACTTGGCCAGACTTTTCTTTCAGATCTCAGATTAAGGTTACTATGAATCTTAATTTAGAAGACCTGGCCAGTTATGATATTCCACAGACATGAGAATTGAACGCTTTAGTGAGGAGTTACACCTAAAATTTAAAACTTATTTCTTCTCTTTCTTATTTGATCTTCTGTTCATACATGTTAATATTTGAAAAATCTGAAAACATGCTTTCTGGCCTGCTTCATAAACTTGCCCATATGCAAAGACTCCACACCAAATAAGTTTGGAAAAAAATAATGGGAAAATTTCTTTTCTTCTTAAAAAAATCATTGCATCATACAACATACTAGCAGAATCTCCCTCAGTCTTCACCATACTCTCTAAGCAATGATCCCTGTACACATAAACATTTATAACAGATGACCAGATACCTGGTTAGTAGGTATGGTAGCACTTTCTTTCCATTACTACAATACTTCTATCCCAATAAATATTTATCAATAGAGCTATTTTATAACAATATAGAGTAGAGTTGTGCTGTGTGAAAATCTATTGCTTCTATGTTGTTCTACTGAAGGTCAGAAGATCCTTAATTAAATTTCATTGTCCTAAGGTTTATGTTTAGACAGCATATTGTGCAAGAAATAAAATATTTGTAGTGAGATTATAAGAGAGAAATAATGTTTATAAAGGCAGATTTCACTCCCATGTTATAGAGATTGTTTTATTTTCACAGTAGAAGCTCTTTTTCCATAGTAATCTTTGCTGTACTGAGTTGGTAAATTAGGTCTGTGTATGTTAATAGGATAGTTCTGTAATCATACTTACAATACTTGAGTTTAAAGTGATTACCTTTTCTTGGAGAGAAGTTTTAAAAACTAATGAAATAATGCAGATCTTTACTGGGCATTCTTAAGTATGTTAGCTATTCCATATAGATTGTGGTGTTCACTGGGGCTGGTTAGAGCTACTTAGAAATGGCCAAAGAGTATGAACTCTGTTATTTATAAACTGAGGTGAGGCTTCTTTGTGCTAGGGGTGAACAAAGCCACAGAAAGGTCGTTCAGAAGAGCTAACCATAAGCAGAACCGCAAACCACAGCGGGGATTTGACATACAGTCAAAAGAGTCAGTATTGTTGGCATTTTGTGTCAATTCAAAATATACTTCATTATACAGATAAAGAAGTAAGAAGAAGAGAATGAGAATGAAAGACAAAATGGATAGAGAGGGATGTTATAACAAAGAGGAAACTTGATTGCTAGTGTACAAGCAAGCTCTCACCCAGCAAAATACACTGAGTGACAGTAGCTGAAGCCAGCTGGACGTTAGATACTGAGTGAGTGTGTACAGTTTGTGAGCTCCCTACTCACATTGCTATTGCCAGAGCGTTCAGTGGGGATACAGGAGAAGTAAAGGTCGCAGGATGAAACCTTATTCTAGCAACAGTCTGGGAGAGAAAGCACCACCAGACAGTTCCAGATGGACTCCACGCTGTCTCACTGCTATTCATTTTCTATTACTGCTGGAATTTTGCTGTGAAAACAAATAGCAAAGAAAACAATAACAGGATTAAGAACAATGACAGACCACTAAATCACATACCAGTGGTTTACAGCCTATGCCATTTTTTTCTGCTGCTGCAATGTTAGATTTTTTTTTGTCAATGTTTTTGCCTTTTTATGTACAACACTTGAGTGTTAAGCACATGACCTAACAGAGGAGGGAGTGCTTTGTAGTTCGTACCTGGGATGTAAGAGTGCACTTCCATATAGCTTGTGTGTTTTTGATGTAGTTCTCCCACCTGAATCTGTGCAATTTGGAGAGAGGCCCCTTTTCTGCTCAAGAACAAGAATTAGGGTCTCAGTTGCCAAGTCATTCTTCGTTCTTTCTGGGTATAGGAAGCCATAGAGAGCAGTTAGCAATCAATAAGTAAACAACACTAATGAACTCTTCTACAAACAACAATTCTGCGCAGATGGTATAGCAGTAGAGGTTTGGGACTAACATACAAACAACTGGTTACTCTGCAATCCTGGGACTAGTGTAGTGCTGCAGAAAAGCAGCATCCTCTAAGGTTAGGTACTTAAATAGTGCAAGAGGACTCTGCTATTTCAAGGTCAAATTCAGTTCCCATTCTTATTTTACTTCTTCACAGAGTTAACTATACATCCTGACTATACTATAAAAAGACACCAGACTATTCTGTAAGCTGGAAAAGTGTCTTTTAGATATTCCACTGCTGCAGTTCTACATACTGATTATGAAAAAACTAAAATTTAATATTTCTTTGCAGTAGATCTTCAATTTCTTTAGTCTTCCAGTTTGCATACTCTGATAATAATTTTAATTTCCTGATCTAAAATGCCCAGCATTATTTTCACGTATTTTGGGCTTATTTTTATTCANTTACCCTTAAAAGTCTACATCTTGTAGACTTTCATTAAGGGTTACCTTTCTGCCTCTAAATTGGTTGCCATAGGAGACTGCTACATGTCAGCTCTGTCTTGGGTACAAACCAACAGTCAATTGTCTGCATTTACAGAATGACCAGACTGAACCCTTGTGTTACCAGATAAAACCCTCTGCAGTTATTACCTCCAGATATGGGGAGAAAGGCTAGCAGAAATACCTAGCTCCATTAATCCATAGTTTTTTTTGACCACAACAGGTCTGAGCTGGGATATTAAGACCTGGTCTGAAGCAGTGTTAGGCAACCAGAACAGTACTTTCAGATAATATTAAAAGCAGTCTGAATGGGATGCTACTTCAAGCTAAATATTGCAGAATCCTGTCTGTCTTACAGTAGGTACTCAAAATTAACTGATAGTTTGACCTTTGTATGCCTCCTGCTTCTGATAGAAAGCAATAATAATATTCTCCCATCTTTAAGGATGGTTATGAAAATGAACTAATTAATATTTGTGAAGCACTTAGAGAGTATCATAATGCATGCCAAAGCAACGCATAACTCTGTCCTCAGACAGGATTTCACAAGTGGTGAGTAAATAATACATGAGGCCCACACACAGCAATAATAACAGTGAAGGAAAACGAAAATTGAATACTGAATAAGATAGTAGTCAAGACGAAAATATACTGTAGCGTTACATAATTAGACAGCATGTCATAATAGACAGGCACATGCAGACTGAATTAAATCTGCACAGGAAATCTTAAATCTAGCTTTTTATCCTTAAGTGCCTGATTTCAATAGTGGTTTTAATACTGTATTTTGAACAGTTACTGTATTGTAGCCACAATTGCTACGTTTCTATTCCTCTCCTTCTTTATCAGCATGATACATAATTTGCTAAGATGTGGGATGCTCAGAAAGATAGAATCACATTTGGAAGATAATTCAGCTAGTCATGTAAAGTTATCTGAGATAAGTTAGATCTGAGCATGCTGTGACACCCATCTGCTATTCCTCCATGAGAATTATGAGTCAGCTGACATGGTAAATTGAAACCTCCTCGTTGTTTGCTCTCTGGAAACTGAATCTGTTGGGTATGTTCTGCCACTGTCCCAACCCAGATAATCCAGAACATGCCTATCTGCAGTGGCAATGGTATCATGAAAGGTAGGCAGGACCTGGTAGGATCTAGGTTAAAATGCCTCTCTTGGAAGTTCCCAATTGTATCCCACTGAAATTGTTCAGAATTTTACCAATATCTGTTTGTATATAGTAGTATGGCTTAGAACTCTACAAGCTAGATATCAAACAGAGAACTTGTGAAAAAATATTACTTTTGCCTAGGTTCATTTCTGAGACAGTGCATTAATATGCATGCCAAATGGCTGAACAGGGTGAAAATGAAGAATTAGTGATCAATACTAATGAAGATCATGGGCTCTGACCACAAATGTACTGTGCTTTTTCTCAAAATATATGCAACTTTACTTGAAAGATTATGCCCGCCTTTGGTTATTTAAGTAACACTACGTATAATTTTGCATAGGTTCAGAGTAATGTTAATCTTTAGACTGAATTCCATCAGTAAGTATTAACAGAGTTACATATTAATGAATTAACAGACTCGCCTTCCTTGTCTTCTGAAACCATCCATGTAGAAGCAAGTGATTAAACTTAATGCTGGACATACAGAAAGCTTTAGTTTATTATTTGGCCAGGACTACATAAATCAGATATGATCCAAATCTATCCATCCTTCATGCCGAAATACACCAGAAATAAAATAGAACTGGTATTCTTGATGACTTATTCTTCAGGTGCATTAAAAACAACTAGTCTAGACTTTGGCTGCTGGCCTCTCCCTCAAGGGAAAAAGGAAAAGCACCTTAGCGAGAGTCGAAAGACCCTGTAAAGCATGATTTGGACTTAACTCCCATAGCTGAAGTCTATACAGTTGCCACATAGAATACCTAACCCTTAATGAGTGTTTTTAAAAAATTGGCCATTGTGACCTATTTTCCTTATTTGAGATTCAATTTGACTGAGAGGTCTGTCAGCATCTTTTAAATTCCAATTCCCTTCATTGCTTCATGGGCCAGCTACTTGCCAGTTTTTCCCATCCTCAAGACTATGTGGTGAATGCTCAAAGGATAAATGCAGTTTACGAATACTAGCAAAGTATTCTTCAAGAGGGACTCAGAATATTCACACCCTTGCCTTGCTTTCCCCCACCTTTGGAGCTGTAATTGCATGTAAGACAGAAAAAAGAAATGCACTGAAGTGGCTGAATTCATATGCTTTATGAGGGTCTTTAGACCCTCACCTTGGAAACACAAAGGAACAGTGGGAAAAGAGGGACAGTGCTAGTGTGAAGTTCCTACACACACAATCAATTGCTTGAGTGGAAATGCATTTCCAGATGTGCACGCCCTCTGCCTCTTTATTCCTGTACCCTTGACTGTAATGCAGCTGAGCTCGGCTGCATATCTGCTCCCTAGCACATCTGTGGTGTAATGTGCTGTTCAGATGATCATCACTAACTGGTTTTGCTGCTCAAAAGATAGGTTTGCAATTAAGGATGGCTGGATTTAGACTGTATATTAGGAATAGGTTCTTTACTATGAGGGTGGTTGAACACTGGAACAGGTTGCCCAGGGAGGTGGTTGAGGTCCCTTCCCTGGAAATATTCAAGGGCAGGCCCAACAGAGCCCTGGGTAATCTGATCTAGTTGGGGGTGTCCCTGCTGACTGTGGGGAGGTTGGACTAGATGACCCTAGAGGTCCCTTACGGCCTGGATCATTCTATGATTCTATGATTTGTGGTTAGGGCAATGAATTGGGAGGTAAGAAATCCAGTCTTGGATCTTGGCTCATCTGCAAGCTTTTCTCTATTTCTACTGTCTAATCACAGTCTTTCTGTTCCACTTCTGGGTGGGGGAAGAGGTATCAAAGATCCTAGCTCTATTTAGATTACCAAGCTTTTCAGGACAGACAGTATCTTCTAATGCATGTATGCAAAAACTCTTACACAGAGAAAAGGTAGCATATGAAGCCTTCAGAGGAAAAACAGCAAAGAAAGATCGTGAGGACTGTAAATATGAAGTTGTATCACGCCTTCAGCAAGGATCATGAGAATTGTAAGTATGAAGGTGTATCACTAGTAACAAAGATGAAATTGAGTTTAATGTGAATACACCTTTAATATTCCTGATCAAACCAAAGAACAGCTTGCTGACTCAGGTATCAGAAATGGACTTCCTGGAAGGGATAAGCATTCCCCCTTTCTTTATTATGGCACCAACTCTGTCACTTGCTTCATAGGATGTGATAGCATAGCAGTGGATGACTCCATCCAGTGCTACAGGCTGGGGCATTATTATAACGCAACTGAAAATACAGGCTTCAGCAAGTGCAGGGTGAGTAGACAGAGAAACACAAAGCATGTAATAATCAAAGTTTATCAAATAGATGCATAATCAATAGAAACAAAGATATTTTCAGCTGGTTTACCTTTTGCTACTGTTGGTAAAGTGAATGTAATTGTATTGTTGTCCTGTTTGTATGGCTGATGATTTTTCTTTCCTTGTATTCACTAGTAGAACACTAGTTTGCAAAAAAACCACAAAGAGTGCCCATTCTAGGCTTCTCACATTATAGTATTATTTATAGATTTTTTTTTTTTCTACAAAGAGCTTGTACTGGTTGAAATTTCTTAAGTTCAATTTAAAATTAGGTTCACCGTTCAGACCTCTCTTGGGCAAAGTTCACACTGAAATTCAATGTTTCCTGTGTAAGGAATGAAAAGGGGAAAAGGGGCAAAAGTATTAAGTATTTATTTTTATAATATTCGTACTGTATAAAGCATAAAAAAATAAGCCTCAGAGTCTTGTTGGACATTCATATGAAAAAATGTTGTAGCGGTAATAAGTGAGATAAGCGGCTGTATGTGCTTATGTGCTAAACTGCGTACGTGAAAAATGTTGGGAAAATTTGTGGATAATTGTAAACACAAAAGCACAGCAGTAAATTTATTGATAGAGTTAATTTTTCTTTAAACTGTCTTAGAATGTCAGATTTGATATACAGTCCTCTACTACCTTGTGTAGTTGAGGTACAATAAATAGTGTCATAAGCAAAACATCTTTTATAGTGCATACTATATATATGCTGCTCACTCTATAGATACTATAACTCACATGTCCATGATAGATGTTAGTAAGATAGACAAGATTTTAAACATGAGACATTCAGAGCATAGATTGAAAGAAAATTAAAAGCTATTTGTATGAAGGGTGCCCAGATATTACTATGAATGTGTGAATTATCATTTAAGTAATAAAAAAAGGAGCTTTGGTTGTAGTTTCTGACAAAAAAACCCACATAAGATGGTTTTCAGATAAGAAATCCTGACCAGGCTCCTATTCATAAAACGGATTGTAGATACTAGAAAACCCCTAAGTCTGCCTTATTAATCAACAAGAAGTTACAGGAGTTCAGGACTTAGTTTGAAGTTAAAGTCAATAAGAGTCTTTGTATAAAGTGATCAAAAATTTGCTACCTTTTCAGATCACAGTCTCATCAGAGCATGCATAAAATCCAAGTTTCTGCCTTCTTTCTTGTAACTTGTCGAGTTGTCCTGATGTTTTTCTGAATAACATGCAATAAAATCAGAAGAGCTCATTGGGAATACACAATTTTCACACTCACTGAAGTAAAAACTCCCATAGTGCACTTCAGCAGGCAACAGGGTCACTTCTTACCTCCTAGAGATTTTCACACTCCTCACCATCACCTAAAGAAATTTGCCCAATATAATACCAGACCTGCCAAAGATATCAAAAGTTTGTTAAAAATCTAGATCCATTATTTTAATTATCTTTATGAAAACTTCAGATATTTATGTTTAAAGGCAGGTAAAATAGCATTAGGAACACATGTTAGCAAAACGTTTCCCTCAGTCCTTAGGTGAAAAACAGAAGGACAGCTGAGTGTATACAATTAAGTACAACTTAAATAGTAACTGGTTTACAGGGAAATTCAGCTAAGACAGTGTGTGACCACAATCTGAAGCGCATACAACAACCGTTTCATCCTGGATAAGCATAGTTGGTATAAACCCCATGATTTTCTCCCTTAACTATAGACTTGCGATTTCCTGTAAATAATGTAATGTAAATAACATGGAATATTAGCTAGTCATCTATGGTTTGTATAAAATAAGGAGACTATGCAAGAAATTAGCATTATGCCTATTCTCAGTTTGTAATTACATTTTACTACAAATTATATGAAATCTCATTCCTGAGTCTCTGCAAGTCTTAATGCATCTTTAACGATGCTGACCTGATGCTGAAAGTCTGTTAGGAGGGAGCTTTATCCTGACAGAAATCTAGTCATGTGTGTCCACATCCTGAGTCCCAAAGCAGGTTAACAGAGCCTGAAAAGTGAGGGGCAGTGGTGAGGAATGCTGAGAGATGCCCTGATTTAGACAACTTTCTTGTCCTTGCCAATAGAACAGCTTTTTTAGAGTTCCTTGCTGATGTTTAAAAGCAGCTATTTGGCATCCCCATTGTCCCTTTGAATTCCTTTGGTTAGAAAATACTAAATGAACCATTTAATGTAGTAATACACTGTGGTTTTAAATATAGTGACTAATTGTAACTATCTCAGACAAAAGCAGTTTACCCAGGTGTGCCCTTGGTGAGAGTAGGGGCAAGTTCACATTTAATCAAATTGTCAGTTAACATGGGGTTGGGTCACAACAACCCCGTGCAGTGCTGCAGGCTTGGGGAAGAGCAGCTGGAGAGCTGCCTGGCAGAAAAGGACCTGGGGGTGTTGGTTGACTATCGACTGAACACGAGCCAGCAGTGTGCCCAGGTGGCCAAGAAGGCCAACAGCATCCTGGCCAGTATCAGGGACAGCGTGGAGAGTAGAATTTGGGATTTGGCACTGGTGAGGCTCCACTTCGAGTATTGTGTCCAGTTTTGGGCCCCTTACCACAAAAAAGACACTGACGTGCTAAAAAACAAGTCCAGAGAAGGGCAGCGAAGCTGGTGATGGGTCTGGAGAGTAAATCTTATGAGGAGAGGTTGAGGGAGCTGGGGTTGTTCAGCCTAGAGAAGAGGATGCTGAGGGGAAATCTTATCACTCTCTACAGCTACCTGAAAGGAGAGTGTAAAGAGGCAGGGGTTGGTCTCTTCTACCAAGTCACAGGCAATAGGACAAGAGAAAATGGCCTCAAGTTGTGCCAGGGGAGGTTCAGACTGGATATCAGGAAAATTTTTTACACTGAAAGGGTTATTAAGCATTGGACTGGGCTGCCCAGGGAAGTGGTTGAGGCACCATCCTGACATAGTGCTCAGTGACGTGATAGTGATGGGGAGTGTTTGGTTAGGTTTTTTAAATCAAATTTAGGCTGATGGTTGTATGAGATGATCTTAAAAGTCCCTTCCAACCTAGACAATTCTATAATTCTATTATTCTATCTCTATTAATTTGATACATCTTGCCAGTAAAAACAAGTCAATGACAGAACACACTTTGTTCTTTCCAGACTGAAACCTTCCCTGCCAGTGACCATTGTCTGTTCTCCAGGGCAAAGAAGCAGTTGTTCCTTTGTCAAATGGCAATAAGCTTTAGTATGCACTTTTGTATGAACAAAGCATTATATACATTTCCCACCCTTTAAAAACTCTATATGGCATAGTTCATATACTAAAGGAGTTACAACAGGCTTTGCCTCTAGCTGTTTTCTACACCTAATTTTACACAGTGAGCATAACCAGAATTAAATTGTTTAAACAGTGTAATGCCATACAGCTGGTTCAGTCAGTAATGTCCTTAACTCTTGCTATACCCTATTTTCCCCCAGAGGATTATATGCTATTTACCCTATTATTTTGCCTTGTTTCATAGAATCATCGAATGGTATGGGTTGGAAGGGACCTTAAATATAATCTAGTTCCAACCCCCCTGCCATGGGCAGTGACACCTCCCATTAGACCAGGAGAGGAAGAAAAGTTTCTCAAAAATTTTATTCTGCAGGAAGCAATAAAAAAGAATATAAGCAATGTATATACTAGTATAAATTCTAGCAGCTGATGGAGGCATCTTAGAACTGTTGTACAAATACCACCAGCATCCAAACAGCTCTGCAAAAAGTAGCAATGGCAATAAAGGCTTCCTTGACCTTCCTCCAAGCACGCTAAAAAAACATTCAGTATTTACTCATGGAAATCAGCTGAAATTTGTGGAAGCTTTTCTCACCGGTACCAGAGGCAATAGGCAAGTTGACCTGCCAGGCACAGCCAAAGTAAACAACAGCGCATGAGCTTGCTACCTGTTCTGCAATGTCTTGCTGGGGGTGAAGCTGCAGTGTGTGAGCTGTGGGCTCTTAGTGTGAGACCTGGCCAGAACCTGCCTGCTTATTTCTGGCCATTTCTGGACATCCCTTCTCTTTCCCTTCCATGCAGTCAGGTGAATGCTTCCTCTGGGGAGGGTGGGAGCTGACAGCCAAGGAATGTGAGGAAGATGAAGGAAGGAGAGGCCTTTAGGTTTTAAGATGGGAATAAACTCTGGAGGGAGAAGAGGCTACTGAGAATTGGGGATGCAGAAGGACGTGTCCTGTATCGCACCAACTGAAGGCATGAGGGTTAGTGAATGTGAGACTCCCCAAAGTTCCAGAACTTCCTTCACTCTTCTCTTTTCTATGAACCCACTCCTTTCCACAGATCTGAATTTCTCCAGTCACCCTTCCCATTGAACCCCCCAGAACTCACTCCCAGTTCCTCCTTCCTTGCTTTCAATCACTTCTAAGGAATAAAACCCTCAAATACACTTGTTGAGTCCTGCCACTTCTCTTCACCACAGCAGAACCAGATATTGATTTTTTTCCACTTATTACTGATTAATCTTGAGCTGCTGAGACTTAATAAAATCCCCTGTCTCACTCCCTGCAGATGTCTACCGTGGCCTGAGCACTAAAATATTAATTTTATTCCTCCTATGGAATTACACTATAAGTCAATGTGCTTCAACAAGCAGAATCACAGTATGCTGTATCACACTTTATCCTGATATCTGTTGTCATTTTTCCATGTTTAAAGGATATAGAAGCCCCACTGTGTGCTGCTATAATCGCTTCCCATGCTTTGACAGTGGCTTCCAGTCATTCTGGAACTGTATTACTGGAAGGACCTTCTGTGTGGGGAACAAGATACAGTAGAGTGAGCTGTCGGAGTGCAGCATTTCAGGGTCAGCTGCCCATCTCCCAACAGATGGTGTTTTGTTGTCTCTCATTAAAAAAATCTTCCATGCAGTGAGTAACGGTGTCAGATCTCGTCATGCTAATTTAGCCTAAGTTCAAAGATAAAATACATATTCCAAAAATGCACAGGCTACATGGTCAGCTTCAAAGTGCAAAACACATCTTCTGAATGATGTGCTAGCTATATGACATGTAATTATATCACCTCATTTTGTTTTGCAGTTTAGTTTTCATTGGACCAATACATCTAAGCTACTTCACTTGTTTGCTTTACATTTCCCTCTTGGCCGTGGATGGGGTATGCACCACAGGAGTGCACACACATGACACAGTATGGCTCAGAGCACTCACAGTTTATGAATTCTGAATGGCCATGAATTCAAGAACTGTACTTTTCTTTCAAGTCTGCCTAGTTGTAAAAAGGAGTGCACACAGTCTACAGAAAATCCAGTTTAATTACTGGGAAAACCTCTGAACAGAACCCCTTACTCGAAGGTCAGGCAGCCAGTGTCTTGCTCCTACTGCAAACAGAGTTTTTATGGGGAATGTGAATTGGGTCTTCAAATTAAGTACATGGACCTTTGTAAAGAGACCTTCCAAGAGCAGCTCATGTGAGGGTTGGGGTGGGGTTTTTTTTTGGGTGGAAGGCCCCAAGCCCAGAAGGCACGGTGCTTCAGAAACATTTGGGTTACCTCCTGTTCATGTTATACCTACAGTGCAGATCCCACTCAGATTTGTGTATGTGATTTGCCTTTAGAAACTAAGGAGACAGTTGAATGATTTAAAAACGCAAGTTATTTACAAAACAGCCCCAGCACAGAGAGATTAGTGGAGCTGAAAAAGAAATAACATTTTGTTACATACATTCGCTTTTCTTCTCTGAGACATAATTTTCAGTGTTGTGCTGGACTAGCAGGGAGAAGGAAGTAGATTATCTGGATTATTTTGGGTTTAGGGAGGGTGTTGGTTTTATAAAGCAATGCTCATTGCTTCAATCTTGCAATACCTCAGATGTGCAAAACTGTAAATACAGAAACATCACAAAATGCCTCAGGTACAGTTACAATTGAAACAAACATTTCAGAGAGATACATTTTGTTTTAACCCTTTCTAATTACCTTGTTGGTTTAAATTCACAGTATCTCCTTGCTTACTACCTCTTTTTTTTTTCCTCAACAGTTAGTACGTCAGCCCGTATTTCCTGCTTTTCAACTAAAACCTTTAGAATGATCTGTAGTTGATAGAACCTTTTCCCTATTCCTTGTCTTCAAAAAGTGGCTGAACCAGAATCCTCTTGGCAAGTATGTCTGACTGACAGGGCTCTCCTTGTGGACTGAAACAGTTCCAGGCTTGCTATGATTTCTTTAAGCACTAATATCTATACCTGGGGTTTGCTTCGAGATTCTTATGCTCTGATGCTCCTTCTTAATCCTGTTTCAGCTGTATGTTTTTATGTGTGCCTTATCATTAGTTACATGCTTTATTAGGAATATGCAGCAAAGCATGTAAGCACACTTCAGTCAGCAGGACTTTAGGACATGCTTTAAAAAAAAAAGAGCTCCTAAGGATATGCTACACAGAAAAAGGCAGGTTTAATTATAACTCGTGTTCACATGCCTGCATAGCATAAATTAGTTAGCATGAATAAAGTAAAAGAATTACTTTTGAGTGAACTGGAGTTCAAGCTCTAAGGCATGTTTTACTACTTTGTACTTTGTTTTCTTAATGTACTATATAGATGAAGCTAAAGCCTGGCTTCCTCTCTCCCATAAAGGTATTTCTATACCAACAATTTCTTTCTTACTCATTTTTGATCATTTCTTTAATCCCTTCATTAAAAGGCATTTTGCTTTTAAGATTTAGAAACAATGTAGCATGTTGAATAACACAAGGTCATAAGCAAAATGCAATTTATTTTGTTTCAGAATGATCTGTTCTTTCATTTGCTTTGAAATTTTCCTTTGCTTCTCACTGAGTCACATATGTACCATTATTGAATCTTGCTCTTTTGGAGGGAGGAGAAGGACTGATGCTGGCATCAGACAGACCCATGTTCCAGGTCTCTGAAACTTTATTTGAGGCACCACCTTCCTTTCCTTTGGATGGGCAGACCTATAGAATGAGCATTGTTAATCTCCAAACATCACAGAGGGCCACAAAGGCGATCAGAGGGATAGAGCACCTCTCCTGTGAGGACAGTCTGAGAGAGCTGGGGTTGTTCAGCCTGGAGAAGAGAAAGCTCCGGGGAGACCTTATTGCAGCTTTCCAGTATCCAAAGGGAGCCTACAGGAGAGGTGGAGAGGGAGCCTTTGTCAGGGAGTGTAGTGACAGGACAAGGGGTAACGGCTTTAAATTGGAAGAGAGGAGATTTAGATTGGATACCAGAAAGAAATTCTTCAGTGTGAAGGTGGTGAGGCACTGGAAGAGGTTGCCCAGGGAAACTGTGGATGCCCCATCCCTGGAAGCCCAGGCTGGATGGGGTTTTGAGCAACCTGGTCAAGTGGGAGGTGTCCCTGACCATGGTGGGGGGGTTGGAACTTGATGATCTTTAAGGTCCTTTCCAACTCTAGCCATTCTATGATTCTATGATTCTAGAGGTCATAAGATATACTGTCTTTTACTAATGCAACGGAATTTTTTTCCACATCTTCACAAGACCACGATTTGAGAAGTTCTGAAAATGTGAAGGAATTTCTAAGACCAGATGGGAAGGTGGAAGGCTTTAAGAACTGGATCCAAACCCAGCCCATCTTATAGTTGGAAAAAGAGTATTTTCTCGCTAATGTCTTTAGGGGTAAATATGGAACAGATTTCTCATCATGTGGTCAAAAAACAAAGGAAAAGGCTACTGATGAAAACATGTATTTGCATGTTAACACTACAGCAAAGACCATGGTACAACTGTATTACTTATGTTTATTTATCCAGTAAAACGGCAAAAACAATCTGAATATGAAAGATAAATATTTGAATACCCTGTAAACAATATTCATACTAGAAACAAATGCATTAAAAACTTTAATCTGAACTGTAATCCTCATAAAATGTGCCACATTGAAGTCACAAGAATCCAAAGGTTCGGCTCATCCCAGAAAGCTAGATGTTTTGCGGAATGGGACCAAATTTCTCATTGATTCTCAGTGGGGAAGGTATCTCTTGAAGGTGTTTCCACAGTGCCCCTCGCAATAGAGGGTTAAACCAGGTTACAATCGTAATTTTTTTTTTTTTTACACCTTCACAACACCTTGCCATAGGAAAACACTATTTCATTCACATTTCATGAAAAGGAAATCAAAGATAAGTCAAATGCTTTGTTAAGTGTGTAGGAGAAGAAATCCTAAAGCCCTATATCTAGGGTTTCCAAATTCCAGAGTTTCTTAAACACAGAACCCCTGCTACCAAGGGAGATTCCCTAAGTGTGATGATTTAGTCCTCAAGCTCTGCCAATAATTCACAGAAGGTTAGCAGTTTAGGACTAGGACTCTTAACTATTGTTTTTATTGCTGTGACACTGTTTCACGACCTTCCACTAAAAAGTGATGAAATGAAAAATGAGCCCACAGCACTATCAGCTTGGGCTGGGGTGACACAGAAATGAAAAACTTTCATACGTAATTTCCAGTCTGCTCGGCAATACAATCTACTGACTAATCTAGTCAAATTTCTTCATGCAAATCTTCTTCTGCTACTTTAGCAACTGTAACAATTTTAGTGCACAGGGAAGAGTAAATAATCTGTATAAATTTAACTGTAATATTACAATTTCTCGATTCATATCCCATATGTTTATTCATGAAAATTATACTAAATTTATATCAGTGTAACTACCTTCGGCAATTGGTTTCTAAAAACCTTTGACCTTTTTTTTACAACTGATCTTTGCTTTTAGACTGCCTGTTGTTATTCTGCAAGTAAGGTTACCTAAAGGGCAGCCAAATATTTCAGGAAACAACAAAAAGGAGACCAGGTGAAAAATAATTGTCAAAATCTGCTTGCTTTTTTTCATTTCCACGTGTTTTTTTTTGTATGGAAAATACCTAATCATAGCTGACATGGTGACCATAATGCTAGAAGGTAGCAAAGCATTGCAGCACAGAGAAAGACAAAAGAGATTTTTGACTGAGAGATCTTGCTTCTTCTGGAGTGCTCACACAGCTTTGCCTGTAGTACCTCTGCATATTGACATTTGACATCAATATATCAGATAAAGAGTTGCAAATTGCTTCAAGTATTATTTACTTAGAGCAGCTTCTCCCTTTCCCCAGTAACAGTTACACGTGTTTGTTTTAACAGCAGGCTGCAAGCCACTTACTGAAATTAGAGCTGCAAATACAACTTCTGACTTCTCTTAGTCTCTCATTTAATACTCAAACACTTCTTACGAAAAACCCATTCTTTGATTTCTGTGTCTTTTTCTACTTTTATGTCCTTCTGGATCTTTCTAGGAAATAGTTTTGGACACAACTGAACACACACATTTATTGTTAAAAACTATACTTAGAAATCTATTACAACTATTACAACCATTCTGTATGAGTAGTCTGAGCCAGAGGTCCATATTTCTATGTGAGGCTTTTCTCTGCAATTTTATTATTCCAGACTAAAGACATGGTATTAACATGAACTACATGTTACAATTTGTTTTTCTGCTGCTAACTATCTTACAACTTGCCAATATGAGAATTTGTGTATGTCCTCTGTAATAACCTTGTACTATGGAAAACTAATGTTGAACATAATACACTCTGAGTAAGGTAGTTACTCTTAGTACTTTCAGCGATCTAGAATGCTTTATCTCTGTTTCTCAACTTTAATTACAATGGTAATTTTTCTGTTGTTGTGGTAACTAATCTTCCTAAACGGAACTATCTGGGCATCTTATATCAGTAAAACCTGAAAGTTAGTACAACTACCTTCTTGCTAAAAAACAAAAGTCGGTTGCCTTTTGCCTAAGGTTATTAAAACATAAGGTGATTAGGTGAGATTGGGGGAGCTAAGGGAGAACAAACACACCACACACTTTGTTCTCTTAATGAATTAAACTATTGTGATGTGGCAAAGTGGTTTAGATTATCTCAGTCACTGATATACTGTTAGGTCTCCTTACTTTAGGGCACCTTTTATAAAATATCCAGCATTCAGGTCATTCAAAGCATAATGTGGGAACACTGTCCATATTGTTCCTATGTACTGCTTCTGAATTAATAGCTGAAGCTGCAGCAGCTTCAGCTTTCTGCAGGACTTCTATAGCCTTATCTTTGCAAGCATCTATTTAACTAATGAGATCAGAAATTAAAGTGGCTTGACGAAAAGATATACTAAAGTATGCCTGCCCCTCAAGTTGTTTTTCAAGACAATGCTTGCTGGATGACTTGAAAAAAACCCTACTAATTCCATTCAGATGGGTTTGGAAATATGCATATTCATTGGTAATTATATTTAAAATTTGCATTTTGTTAATATCTACTAATGAACAGATAAATTTTATGTTAATTACACCTTCAGAGTTGACAGCTATTTCTAAAAAATATTGAATTTGGCAGGTGGCAATCATAGGTGAAAATGTTGAAATATTTTCATGTTCAAATCATTAAATTGCACTGACTTGAACAACAGATGATTAAATATTGTGCTCAGCACTTCACAGGGCCAAAGCCTGAGTCCAATGTTGATTATTTTTCACACAAGCTTTACAGAAATAACTTCTGCAATGGGATTTAACTTAAGACATACTTGCGCTTCTTGTGGAGAAGCTCACTTCACTTTTTGGAACCAGAGTTACTACCTAATAGCTATATAAAGTTTTGCCCCATTAAAAAGCTTTGATCTTTTCCACCTCAGCATGTTAGCGCCTGCTGACAAGCTTCTTTATGAAGATAGCTAACACTGCATTACGCATATATTCCAATATACAACTGAACTTTTTAGATGAAAGAAATCCTACAGGACTTGCTAGAAAAAGCTTAGCAACAATGACTACTATGTAGGTTAGAAGGTACGTGTTGTAGGCCTTGTATTCTGCTTACATTCTGCTATTGTTCAGTGTTAATTTTCATGTCATAAAATGAACATACCATACAACTACAAAATGGCCAAAGGACCCACACGTTTATAGTGAGCAGAATGGCTAATAAATAAGCTTGGGCTTAGTTTCTCTCTTGATCTGTTTGTGGGATTTGCAGTATATACATGAGAACTTTTCTGATTGTGTTAACTGATGTTCTGTTCAGCTAATGAGGACTTGTTTATAAGCTAGAAAAAACCTGCATGCATAAAATAGCCAGTGTTGGGGAACAAGTATTTTTCTTTGCATGTATGAACACATTGCATCTTCACAATCAGACCTATCAAATTCATATGAAACAGAAGGGGCTTCTAGTTAATTTTCTTCAGGTCTAAATCAGTGCTAACTAAAGCATACCTGAGAAATGTTTATGTAACTCATAACCACTTTCAGAAATTCTGCTACCTTTGGTAGTGATGTCTGCCCGTGCTTGATTATCCTTCCTGTTAATGTGTTTTCCAGTGTCTGACCTAAATCTTGCTGCAATGCAAGCCAATCATTTATTTCCCCCATCACAACATCCTCTCTGCTGCAACTGTCTACATATGGATGCTATTTCCCCCTCAAGCAGCTCTAGAAAAAGTAAGTCTCTTTCCCATTACTCTCATAGGAAACACTTCCGAAATCGCTGCTTGTTCTTGGTGCTGTCCTTTAGATTCTCTTCCTGTCACCCTGCATTTAGAGAAACGTCTGAAGACAGCAAGTCTCTGGAGCCGTGTATTAGAGCTGCTAAAAAAAAAAAAAAAAAAAAA
>VXBJ01000189.1:47862-58869 GCA_013400055.1 Nycticryphes semicollaris | reverse complement strand
AGCTGGGGCGGTGTCCCGAGCAGGGGGGTGTGTGTGTGCGCGTGGGGAGGGGGCGGGTGGGCGCGGGCAGCTGGGACCTGCTGCCCTGCCGTACCGCGGCCCGCCGGGCTGTTAAAGGGCGATAAAGCGGCGGGGTTCCGCTGAGGCGTGCGCGGCCCCTCTCATTTGGGCGCTATTAGGTGGCTAAAGCCGTGACCCAGGTCGCTGTTTTTTTCCTAAATGCATGAGCTTAGGGTACGCTTGAATGAACTAAATTGTCACCTTGGGCGGGATCAGCGCTGCGCTGGGGCAGCTGGTATTCAGGGGTAACGTTTATTGCTCTTTAATGGGTATTGGCTTTATTCGCCTGCGAGAGATCGTATCGCGGGCGCACGCTTAAGGCTGGGGTCACGGCTGGTGTTCAGACTCGCCGACATACACTCGGCAAGTAAACCCTGTGGCACGGCAAGGGAATGGCCGGTGACTTTATTCAGAGAGTACGGTACCTGCTTGCCCGCCCGCTCTGTGCAGCATTAATGCGGGAGAGCGTAACGGGCGCATCCCGTCACATGAGTTTTGTTTCTTGGAGCATTAGCCTAAAAACTGTGACCCCTCCTTCACTGTGAGGTGCTGTGAGGAGCCAGGTAGGGCAATAAGGCCATCCCTCTCTGCTGTTGGTATCTGGTGTGACCGGTGAGGAAGTACTTGGAGTTGGAAACTTCACTCAGCCTTCCTGATGCCTTTCCATGAGATGTGCATAGGTGTAGGCTTTTGAGAGGGGTTCATCAACCGCTCAACAGAATCTCTGGAGATACTCTTTTTAGTGAACTGATTTGAAGATTTGCCATATTGAGATGAGAACTGCATGCAGTGGCCAACTTTTCCTTCTCTCAGGTTGAAATTAAATAAACCAGAAATACAGTAAAAACTTGCAGAAATACTGTTCTTGTGTCCATGTAGCTTAGATTTATTTTGTGTTATGGAGCTTTATTAAAAAAAAAAAAAAACAAACAAAAAAACCCCCAAACTGTTAGGTTTTCCTTCCTGAATTCAAGTAACAGAAAAAGAATAGAAAATGAGTCCTGTGTGTCAGAAATGGTAGGTGGACTTCTCTTTAAGAATCTAGTTAATGAAATACTGATAATAAACTTGCTGTGTGCCAAGTGCAGCCTTGTAGCTCCTTGAGACCCTGGAGCTGTTTCTTAGATCTTTTCCTTTATAAACGTACATCCAGATGAAACTGGCCATCCTGTACTTTTTTAAATGCTTGCATTAACCTTTGTGACTGCTGCAGGCTGTTGTGTGGAAGCCTAACTGCTCTGAAAACAATAAATTTAATAAGCCTTGGAAACCAAGAGCATGTTTTTGTATTAACTAAAGGGGGAGGGGATTAAATAGCTCTACTTTTTTTTTTTTTTTTCCTTACTCTTTTTCCCTAGTTGATCCTTTTCCTGTTTTCTGTTGTGTGGCCTTCTTTGGTCCCATGTCTAAAAAGTGATGAGTCTTCAGGATAATGATATCGTGAGTGTTCGTATAATTTTTGCTTAGTGTTTCTTGTGTATCAGGAAATATCTCTGAAGACAGACTTTCTCAAGATCTCGTCAGTTTCACGGTGCTTTTCATAATGAAACATAAATAATTATTTGATGCAAAAGTTGTTACAGATCAGCCAAGTTATTTTTATAGGTGGTAAAAGCCAAAGGTTGGGGATAATAGTTTAAACAGGATGCTGGTCCATTAATGCTCCAGGACAGGCCAAGATGCCTTCATCTGTCACTAACCAGCACTTATTGCTGGGGTTTCCATACTTCTTATACAGTAGGGATCTCTTGATCTTTGGAATAACTTGTTGCAGCTAGCATCTGGTCTTTTAAGCCAAAGGAGAAAAAAAAAATGAAAGATTTTAGGTTTTTTTGCGTCTGTGTGTAAGTTGGAAAGAAAATAAATTCTGTTTGGCAGTTTAAATATTTTCTTGTGCATTTGTGCAAAGGACTTCTCCTCCCAGTCCTCATCTTTACCAGAGGCAGGAGAGTTTGCCTTTCTCTCTTAATAGTGGTAAATGGAGTGCCTCTGCCTTGTAATGAACAGCAGGTTCACACACCTTAGAAAGCTTGCTCTGGCAAAAATAATTGATGGTGGTGAGTTAGGCAACTAGTTTATCTACAATCCACGTTCAGCCTGGAGGACCAAGCTGTTGCCACAGTCTGCCCTAATGTAGAGATGGGCCTAGTCTTTATTTATGTAAGACTTGCAGTTATAGTATGGGCATTAACCTATAGACGTAGAACAACCACCTTGTTATTTTCATAACAGCAGTAGCAAAAAGCTGTGCATATTAAGGATTTCTGTGTTTTATGCATTTATACAGGGATCTTGCACCAATGTGGTCTTCAAAACTTCAGCAGGTCTCTTTGCTGGTTCCTCATGTTGGGCACCTGTGTTGCAGCCTGCATGGAGGGAGGTTTACTCCTCTGCCTTTAGTGTGAAGCAGACAGCAGGCCAAAGGATGCTGTTGTTTCTGGCTGCAGTATGTCCCTTGAACAGAGCATTAGACAAAGTTTTGGTTAGCAGTGGGGCTGAATGAGGGAATTTAGTGGAAGGAGGCTAGGATAACTGACGTCAGGTTTGCTGCAGTGTGCGCTCAGCAGTCATTCCCTCTTGACAAGGAGTCTACCCTCACCTCATAGATTTACATACAAAGTTTCTTTTCCTGATTTTTCCTGGACAGGGCCTGGATGGAGACTTTTTTCTTCTTTAAGGAGCTGATCTCAAGAAATATTGAGTATCTGTGGCACCTACTAATATCAGCAGGTTATTGAAAATGTTCAGACCTGCTCAGTGCCAGGTCAGTTAGAGCCAGATGCCCAGAGCCTGTGTAGGACCTCACCTGCTTAGAGTGTGAGAGTTGATTTATGGCTATTGCCATTTGATAGAGGACTGATATTATAGGAGTATCTTCTGTGGTCCTCTGATCGGATTTTGGATTGTTACAGCGAAAGAGCACTAGCCTCTGTATGTTTAATAGGTAAAAGAGGCTTTTGAGCCTGGTGCCTGCTTTATTATTGTATTGATGTAATTACAGTGGTAGGAGTGGCTTGGTTTTTTGTGTGTGTTTGTTGTGGTGTTGGTTTATTTTTAAATCAACATAGCTAAACCAGGTTCAACCTCTAGAAAATAATCCACCTTTGCTTATTTAGAGGCACCTTTTACTCATACAGCTTATTCTCCTTGTATTGCAGTTAACTCCTTTAAAACATATTATGTGAATATAGCTGCATCAATGTAGATTTATAGTTTTTTGTTACTGCATAATCCTGTGGTGTATCTGGAACCTTCTGCTTCATTTTTGCTGCAGTGTGTCTGGAAGGATTATAGTGTATACATAGACTTCTGTTGACTGGCCTATGTTCAGTAGACTGTGCTTAATTTAAGAAATGATGACATGATGCATCTTGTGAAAAGCATGGCATGTAACCAGACTTAAAGTTTTTGATTGGACAACTTGTGGGGAAACAATAGCAATGCTTCAGTTTTTCATATGTGGTACTTGCAATGCAAATTTTAAGCTGCTGAGTAGACTTTCATAATGTATTTCTTCAGTGGCATCCTCTGTATTAGATAAGCATCTTATATGCAACCGTTCACTGGATCAGCCTGTTCTGTGCAGAGCTTTTAAAAGCTTCTTTAGAGGGTGATGTAGAAATTTGAAGCAGTCTGACTTCACAAAAAAAGTGGAGGTGTTACATTGCTCCAATAGTTGGTAAGATAAATTTGATTACCTATTTAAATTTATATATTCAGTATTTTTAATATGAAAGTTTATCCTTATAATGTGTCTATACTATGTAGCTCTTAGTTGTATATAAGGATGTTTCTTGGTACTGAAGAGTGTATTCCAACGTGAAATGGGAGATAACATCTCTTGCATGAACAACCTTATTAACTTTAGTGAATTTTTTTTTTTTTCCTTTTCTTAAAAGTTAAGCATGGACAGGAGTGTTGCAAAGTTAAGAGAGCACACACTGTCAGTGTGATAGAGCCCTTGTTGATGTACTGATGATTGTTTTTTTAACTATAAAAAGTTTGGGGTTTTTTTGGTGCTTTGTATATTTGTTAGCTGCCATGAACTATTTTACTTCTGTATGTGTGCACGCAGGAGCTAAAATTTGGGTAGTTTTTGAGTAAATTGAATTAAATTTTCAAATTTTAGATGAATAGGCCTTGAAGTGACTTCAGAATTTCTTGGTTTCTGAATAGTCTTGACCTCAATTTCTACATAGTTAGTGTTTCAATGGAGTCTTTCTTCATTGGAAAAAACTGTATATACCAAGCTGTGGTGTTCTTAAAAACATTAGTTGATACTGAAAAAAAAAATTCTGAGAAACTTTTTTTCTTGAAGGATATACCTTTAAGACCTATCCTTTTATTTAGTTGGGCCCTTTGATTTCATTGGACAGGTTTGATTTAGGAAGTGATAATACAGGATAAATCATGTTCATTTACTGTTTCTGATGTACTTCAAATACCGCCTTTCTGTTGCTGTTGCCTGTTTCATTGTTTGGTATCTGCAGGCCATAGAAAACATTATTTCTTATATTGCAAATAGCATCATGGAGTCATCTGTTTGATGTTTAGGGTCCTGTTTCACTGAAACTCTTGTACACCAGTAGCTACTCTCCTTTGAATAAGGAAAGATGGGGAAAGGTCCATGCTGGGAACCATGGGTTTTTCCTCTGAGGTTTTGATAAGTTGTCTGCAACGTTAGCAGTAATGGTTTATGTGGCCTTACTCTCCCATCATTTACTAAGCATCCCTCTCATCATACAAATTTTGTCCTCTGTCATGTAATTATAGGGATTGTTGGGTCTGTCTATTGACTCATCTATCAGCTACAATGTCCTTGAAAGTTTACGCCCTCTGTAGAGCACAAGGCCTTGTATCTTAAGGTACTATCCCTCGCTCAGTTTGGGAAGCTGATTAGGCATGAGGATAAGGGGTCTGACAGTTGTTCCAAAATAAAGGTATAGCTGAACACGGGGAAAAAGTGCAACTAGCAGGTATAGGATCAACTGGTGTTGCATGCAAATCTGTTACTGTCTGAGTAAGGTGAAGTTTTGAAGTGAATCTTAGTCACCTCTACTTGCTGTTTGTAGGTTTGTATTGCAGGGTAATCACAGATCACATGAACTTGATATTCTTCAGATGACACCAGACTGGAAGATCCATGCAACTAATGGATTTTCAGTCCACTGGACCAGATCAGAACTAGTGTGAAGTAAAAGGCCTTGGAACACTTGGGCTTCAGTACCAGTTCTTGATGTGCTGCACTTGTCTGCATAGCCAAGGTCACTTAACCTGAAGCAAGAATGCTGCTGCTTCTGATTACCCACTTCTAGTTACTTTCTGCATCAGCATAGCAATGTAGGAAGAAATCCAAAACAAATTTCTGATACTCTCACCCAATGAAGTTGTTGTATCTAGGTTCCTGTTGGTATTTCAGCTCTGTACAGGATAACATCCAAACCTAAATCAACTGGGAATGGCAAGTGGGGTAAATTCTGAGAGATGATCTCACCCGAATGAGCATGCTTCTGAATGAAGTTAGTTGGGGAGTTCAGGAACCTGATCTGGCTGAAGACCTGGAAGAGAAATGCTCTAGAAGACAAATTCTCCTCCTTGGTAGAATCTGCCTAGCTGGTATTGCAAACAGTTTTTGCTGAATGAAAGATGTATTTATCCATATAGAAGGGCAAAAAAAATACGGGTGACTTAACTCACTGCAAACTACCTGTCTGAACATAAATCAGTGAGCTGAAGTGTATAATTCTTTTGCAGAAAATAAAAGTAAAATGCTGTGTTTGCTCTTCCTGCAGTAGGAAGCATTATTGAATTCCCCAGGTATACTTTTGATTCAAAGGTGGCTGTTGCAAACAGTGAAACTTGATACAGCTTCCTTGGGAACACAGAAGAATGCCTTAATGTGATTATATCCAGAGCAAGATTCTGTGAACTCACAGGAGTATTGCAGCAACAGAAATTTTACTCTCCAGATACACAGACTGAAGAAACAAGTGAATTAGCACATTTAAAATCAAATTAGAGTTTTGCCTTTTCTGTGATGATGATTGTGTTAAAGTGGTAGGTGTCATTATGTCAGAAAATGTATCTCAGTTTCTGAAGATGTGCTAGTCAGTCTGATACGAGTAGCCCTATAATGAATTAGTGTCTATGTTGCTCTGCAATATGCTGCTCTTGAATTCTTCAGACATCCAAGTTTGAGGCAACATGGTGAAGAATTTCACAAAGGGTTCAAAATGCAAGCTTTTAATAAGTGACAAAATCTGCACTTAGTAAGGACAGAATATTCCTCCTAATACTCCATGCTGATTACCGTTTTTGGCTTCTTGTCAGTATCATCAGCTCATGTTTTTTAATACTGCCAGCTTGTGATGTTTATTCTATTAAAATGAGTTCTGAAGTTTTGTGATCATGTGAGGACATCAACTTTCCATTAACAAAAGAATATTTTTTATTTTCAAATTTTAAAGCACAAAAGTGGGCCCAAACAGTTGTAAAGTCATAAGGAAAAAAACATACGCAGCAATTAAAATCTTGTGATTGTTAGGGGTTTGGCTAATAATACTCTGGAGTATGTTCAATTTTCACTGCTTATGCAGCAAAACTTTCTGAAGTGCAAACTGTCTGACTGTATACAAGTCCTTGGGGACATAAATAGGGTATTTTCAATTAAGTAAGAGAGAAGCTTATCTCATGCTGGAGCTCTTCAGAGAATAGAACTTCTCTTTTGTCTCACTGGCAGCCTGGTAAGGTGACTATATTAATTGCCAATACAAGGATGTAAGTAGCTTCCTGCTGTCTGAGGAAGAGACACAAAGCAGGAAGTGTAGCTGACAAGTCCCTCCTATGTTTAAATGCAGTCCTCCCCTGTAGCTGTGTTGCTTATGACAGACAGAAGGAAGACATGAATCTTTGTACAGTGCTTTGCTTTTACGGTGTCTATTTTGGTAGAGCACAGTAGAAGGAAAACATGTTTACAGAACGACATTAGTAATGGAGAGTCTGGGGAGCCAGTAGGAACTGTTGATATAGGGGCAGTGAGTTTGCAGAATTAGTTTTTCTTATTGTGACTTGGAGCTTTTGGATGGAAGAAGCATTTTTTTTTTTTTTACATACATACTTTTTTTTTTTTACTAGCTTTTTCAGCAACTACTGCCTAGTCTTCCTTTATATGATTATGCCTGTAGTAGAGATGTAAAACTTTGAAGCAATTAAAAATGAAGTAATCGTTCTGTAAACTGTCAATAACAAGTTTCATAAAAGAGCATTGACAGTGCTACTCTGGCAATGAAGAGAATGCAGGAATTACAAGGGAATTTCATATTTGTCTTCAGTTGTATAAACTGCTTATGCTTTGGGTGGGCTGACACAGAGATGAATATTAAGAGTACATATTGAACCTGGGGAAAAAGTAATCATAGTACACCTTTTGATATTGGTAATAAAATGGTAGATGAAATTCTGTGTTGATAAATGCAAATATGTATATATTTGTAGGAGAAGTCACATGGCAGTACAAATGCATGGGTAGGCCCTTAAATGTCATCGGTACTCAGGAAAGGGAAAGAAGATCCTTCTCTGAAATACCATCTCAACCCAGGCATCTGTCAACAAGTTTAGAGTATTGAGAAGGAAAAATCTCATTTATACCCTGTTTAAATGTAATGTTTGCTGTTGTCTTAAATGCTATATTTCTGTTGCGTCATCCCAGAAAGAATATTGTAAAACCAAAGAAGATACAGAGAAGGATGACATGGTAATTGAAAGAAAACAATTGCTTCTGTAGAAGGTGGGATTAAATAGCTGTAGCCTTTCAGTCTGAAGAAGAGACAGCTGAATGGTGTGGGAAAACAACATTATAGACATCTTTGAAATCATAAAGAGAGAGTAAATAGGCAGTAAGTAATTTCTCCCAGTAGGAGAACTTGATGACAGTTATAATCCAGAAACTGCTTCTTATCCCAAGTGTAGTTGAATTTTGGTTCTCATTCATGCAGTAACATTAAGGAGGCCAAAATGGGTAGACTATGAATTTGTACAGTCTCTTGGAAGACAGGTCCATTGCCAGGGGGTATTAAACATGGTGTTCAGATCTGATGGTAGTCTTGCGGATATTCTGAAGCTGTGATTGCTGGAAACTAAGGATGTGTCCATGGGATGTGATTCCCTGTATTCTTGGTACTTATGCTCCATCCCTACTCATTGAGAGAACAGCTAGATCTAGTTCCAGAACAGGAAATTGCGGTTAGAAAACAGAGATATTCCAAATGGCATCCAGGAGTGCTCCCCGTTGTAAGCAGAATTGCATTGACTGTACAGGAGGTGAAACTTTTTAATTCAGAGGAATTTATGAAGACACTTAATTTGTTCTAGGGATATGTAGCTAGGGTTCCTTCTGCTTGGAGGTGCTGTCTTGACATCTGAGTAGAGGCTATTGGCCTTTGTATCCTAACCGATTTATGACTTTATAGGTAAGGCCGACAACACTGCATGAACCTGAAAATGAATTGACAGCCTGTGTAGAGTGCAGAGTGATGATGCACTCTCCAGTGAGTCATCTCTTCTCTCAGGGCTTTATTCTTGCCTAGAAACTTGCATAATTTCGGGTTTCAGCAAGACAGTAGAAAAGGTCCAGAATTCTTGAGAAATGTCTATGCTGTTCTTGTAACTATTAATTTCGTGTTGGCTAATCTGCATCTTTCACTGACTGAACCATTACAGCCTTGGACACAGTCATGGAAAACTGTTCTAGTGAGAATATTGCCTAAAAGAGGGGAGAGCATTGTTCTCTGGTGCATCCACTTGATTACTTTTTATGATGACAAGAGAGTTCTTGGATCTAATCCTATATCCTGTTCACCTATCATTGCCTTTCCATCAGCGTCAGGTTTCTTGTAGTCTCTACATTCAGATATGTTTCCTAATGATTAAGTACAGGAAGGTTGGTATTTTAAGAATCTAATTATTCCCTATTAAAAGAGAATATGAAAATATTTTGTATGTCTCTTATCCCTGAAAACTGTATTTAAAAAGAATCTGTGATGTTTAAATTAGAAATGTTATTAATGGAATGTGCTAGAGGGCTGTGACATCTTCTGTGGAAAGAGAGGAGAAGCTTAGCTGTAGCGTAGTTGTTTGTGCTTTTGGATACCTACAGGTTGTTTAAAACACATAAGCAGTGAGAATTTCTTAGAGGAACCATACATACAGGTACCTTAAAATCTGAATATTGTTTACATTTGGGTTGCCAATTTTCACAGTTCTTATGTATGGAAAAAGATGTGGATAAGAATGGAGGTGGAGAAGCTTTTGCCTGTAAGGTCCAGTGATACCAAGTGATTATGAGGGTGGACCATTCTATATAAATGAGCAGGAAAGCATCTTAATCTTTATTTTGCTGAAGAAACACATAGCCAGAAAAAAACCCCAAACCTTCCTTTTCTCATATTGCTTTCTGGTTTTGTGGACTGCACTGTATTTAGGATTATGGCAAAGTATGCTGAGGTCAAGGTGAGTGTTTCTGTTCAGTGGCCCAACTGAGGATAGCAGCTCCTGCAGTTCTGTCAGGTCTTGAGCCTTTTGTGTCTTTTCTGAGAAGGTGATTAGGATCCCTCCTCCTCTTTTGTCCACCAAGGTTCTTGAGACCAGTGCTTTCAACTCAGTGATTGCAGCTTTAAAGTAATCAGTTGCAGAACAGGCTCTGATTAATGTCTTCAAAATTTGCTCTCTTGTAAATATTATGGGTAAGAGTTTCATTTCTTATTTGCAGAAGTGAATTTGTGTGATTGCAGACTACTGTGGGCCAGTATCAGAGTTGTATGAGTTTTTCTTTTAAAGACCAAATGCTGAAATGATTTTGTACTGATATTTTTAGTGATAGCTGAATGTTTGAAAAAATGGACAGAACAAATTACTGTTGTGAATGAAAGATTGCACAGCTACAAGGCAGACATCTCTCTAAGTCATTATGATTAGTCATGTTTTTACAACATATGTTAGAAATAAAGTTTTGGACAAAGCTGTATGTTAACCATGAGTTTAGTTTCCATCTGAAGAAATTATGTAATACTCGTGAGATGACCCTTTACCTAAGCAGAAGGTGAAGACTGGCAGAGATGCATGCTTCTGTTGGTTGACATATTTGACCTGATGAGTGTTTCTCACTTTAGACATGTTAAGTGACTTCTGTTAAGAACAGGTCTTTGTAGAATTGTGTCAAACAAGGTATCTTTCTTTTGTAATATTTGTAGGCATATTTTTACATTATTTTTTTCTTTTATTTTCATGCTTACCATGTAAAATCGTTTCAGAAAGCAAGAATAAACTGTAAGTAAATGAAATGCAAATTGTCCAACAATTGCTTTGTTGCCCAATTGTATGCTCTAAAATGAGTTGCAAAACCAAAATAATGAAAGATTACAAGTATAAAGAATGAATTCCCCATTGTAGCAACAGATTATCATAGGTATTGTGATTCAATAATCACGGTGATAGTCTGTAGGATAATACCACTAAACCTGTAATTATTTAAATAAATTCCTGATGCTTTTTCAGTGATTAAACTGAAATAATATTGTGGGATTGTAAATTTTTTGGGGGGAGTAAGGGTGAATGTAAGAGAAGCTAATAACAGCATTGGAACTGATGAGCTTTTTCAACACTATAGACTGCAGATCATAAGCATTATTTTACAGGCTTGGGGAAGGGATTAGTTTAATATTTCATTGGGAAATGCATAACCAAATGTTCACTGGTACTTTATGTGACAGTAGAAANTCGTTTCAACATAGAATCTGGCACTGAAAATGCAAATCACTGTATGTATCACCCTGTGTTTAAGTAGGGGCTTAAATTGCAGCAAACTCAGGTTAAACATTAGGAAACTCTGTAGTAGGGAGGGTAATGAAGCACTGGACTAGATCGCCTGGGGAAGTCAACCATACCTGGAAC
>VXBJ01000189.1:33731-47198 GCA_013400055.1 Nycticryphes semicollaris | reverse complement strand
AGTCAACCATCCCTGGAACCTTTGGAACAAAGTCTGCAAATACTGTCAGGAGGGGTATGAGTATAGTTTATAATTCCACCCCACCACTTTGTGCAACATAGGATTTCTCAAAGTCAGTTCTATTCCTGTTTTTCTGTGACTTTTTTTCTGTGGGAAACTCAGAGAACAAGTCATAAAATTCGATGTTTGTTCTGAAAGCTGGGACAAAAAAAAAAATCCTGGCAATTTAAATGGTACTTTGAAGCAGCATTTCCTTGTAGTAATAATATTCTAGATTGCTTCCAGTAAGAAAACAAAATCAACCATGCTGTTGAGGTTTGCTTTCAGGTTTTTGTGCTGTGCTTTTTTGACTTTCAGACCATTCAATGGATTACTGTTTGTGTAAAATTTAAATTTTACTGCAAAAGAAAAATGTCACCATGCATTTTTTTTTATTACTCGTATTTCATAATAACTGCTCATTTAATACATTAAATAACAATTCTGATTAAATGGATAGTAAAATTGCAGTGCTTTGGGGGTGGGAGGTTAGAAAGCAAAGGCTGGGGATGTGTGGAAAAAGTTTTCATTGATACATTTTGAAGTCTTTAGCATCCAACACTTCCCCTTCGATATCTTAAAATACATGCAGATGATGTGTGAACTTGTTAAACATATAGTAAAAATGTTCCACTTGATTGCTTTAATTTTTGCCTCCCATTACCCTCAACCCTCCCTCTCAAATACCTGGTTTAAAGTAATTCCTCAGTTACTCTTCTAAATAAATAAATGTAAGCCTGGTTTATTGTACCTGACCCTATATAAAAACTAGGAAGCCTAGAACAGGTTTTATTTTTGTATTGGGAATTGCATTTGTTTTCTGGCTTTTTTATGCTATTTAAAGAAGGTGTTTTTCATCTGTTTCATCAGAAATCATAGTCCATCCTCAGCCTCTCTGGGTGACTGCAGAAGACATAGAATTGTGGCATCACAACAGATTGGAAGTTGAGCAAGTTGAGGGTAAAGTCTTTTAATATGATTATTCACAGCTGTAAGACCAGATCAAATAAAACATTCAAGACAATAAAATAATTCTATTTTGAACATGAAAATCTCAGAAAACTAAAGGACTATGACTTCAGAAACGCGTGAATATTAAATTATATGCATTATTTTGATATATAGAGGAAGACAATTAGAATGATGATACAGAGAGAGAAGAACTGTAATACTTAAATGTGGAAGATCTTTATAGTCCTCTAAGAAGTCAAAAAAGCACCTTACTCTATTAAAATGTCTCTTGCAGGTTGTTTTTAAACCAGAGCAGATAAAAATAAATAGAATGGAAAGCTTGCATGTCAAATATTTATTTTGTGCACAGGCATTTTGGGGAGCATTAGTTGATTTGAGGCCAATAATGAAGTACTGAATTTGTAAGTGTAATGGTGTTCGCAGCTGCTTCTGTGTGAAAGGTAGTAAGTATCTGCATAATTAAAATTTATATGGCATTTTTCTCAGCTTGCTTAATACAGCTTTACAGAAGAAAGATAACATAGTGTACCATCAGGTGTTTCATCAGGAGGGGAGAGGGGAGAAATGTGAAGAAAATTAATTCCTAATAAATAGCATTCTTGGTAATGTCTTTATTTTAATTTCTTTAGACTATGTCTGAATGTATCCAGCTCTCATTTGCTGTTTGTAGAATTGGCATTTACACGGTAAGGCAATGTTCTAACTAACTAAATAATTTTTGTTAGTGTTAATGCCATTTGAATGAAAAGAAGTTACTTAGTTTTTTGGGATCAGGATTAAGGAATGCAGTTAGCAAAAGGGATTTATCATATTAGTTTACATAAAGAAGCTACAGTATGAGTTGGTCCTGTCGAAGATTTACTAATACTAGGATAGAAAACGTATTCTTCACTTTAAATAAAAAGATGAAGAAAAATTCAGCCAACCTCTTAAGTTGTCAGAAAATTTAGAATTCATGTGTATCATTTGCTTAGAATTCTAGCCTAATGTAGTTGTTGGAGGGTTTGTACACATTTGCTTTTAAATACTATGATGTTTGAGTAATGTTGTACATCAAAACATGTTGGTGAAGTTCTCATATTGTTGTAAGCTATGTCTGAAGTGCCTTAATATTTTCCAAATGTTGTTAAATTAAACTTCCCAAAACTTAATTAAGTTATATAAAAGAAATGTGAACTTTACTTCAAACATATGTCCCAAATATGCTAAAATATTTTTTTTGTGACTCTCAGTTGTTCCAATTAATGATGAGAACAGCTAAATGAATAGGGTGTTTCGTGGAAGTTCATTGTGTAAGCTCTGCTTACACAATGTATAAGTCACTGTTGCTGAAATCATGCTTCAAATCCTAGAGCTTTTGGAGTGGGAATGCTGCTGCTACTGTTAATACTTTTCAGGAGGAAGCTTGGCACGCAATGCTTCCTGTGTTGTTAAGCTGTACAGTCACAGTGTAGGTGACTTTAGAACAATTGTGATGAGGACTATGTACCACCAGTAAGTCTTACCTGAGGACAGAATCACAAAGCTTAACATTTGCTTTTATTCTTAGAATTTGGTTCCAGATAAAATTTAATATCTGCTTGAGGTTTTTTCCCATGACATTTGCTTGCATTCAGTTTCCAGCACCAGAAGACTATTTTCTAAATCATAGAAAATAACAGATTTGGGCAATATGGAGAGAATCCTCATGGAGGGCAATGCTACTTGCAAAGCTGAAGGCATATTTTCCTGAGGTATTTAAGTTCCCTAGGAGATCTTTCACTCTCCAAATTCCTGTGTGGTAAGAGTATACTTATCTTGAAGGATCTGAAAGGTTTACAGTATGAGGTTTTAATGGCTGTAAGGTATGCAAACCATCTGTCAGCTCTTTAGAAGGCTGTAGTAAGCTCCAAATTAATTTGAGAGGATGTCCAAGTATAAATGAATGTGTGGTGCAGGTTTGGGTATAAGCAGTATAATGTATAGCAAAATACACCCTCTGACAACAGTTGGTTTTCTTTTAGTTTAAAATTGTAAGTGTGGTGTGTATACTGCAGTGCATTGCTAAGTTGTGGTAGCTGCAGTTATAGTGATAGTTGGGTAACTGATATCTCATTGAGACCTTTTGGGCAGCATAGTATTTAAGTTCATCAAACTTGTGAAATTGCAGACTATAAAGACTTCATTTCTGAAAATGTGAGAGGAACTAATTTTGTCAACTGCTGGTACATAAGGGAGGAAAGTAAGGATGATGATGAGTAGGCTTCAGAGGGTTCAGATGCCCTGTTGTGGCCTCAGTGTAGAGGGAGGACATGCATCCCATGTAAAGTGCATTCTAAGGCTAAAATAGTTCCTTGAGGAAAATGCCAGGGCCTAGTACTTGGTTATGGAGAAATGCCTGTTATAGGAAAGGCGAGTTTCGGGTGATCTGATTGGAGAGCGGGTTTGGACAGCTTTGGTGTCAGCATAAAAGCAGAGGCCTGCTGAAGTGAGTGCTGTGCGGGCGTGTAGTGTGGTAGTTCCTCTGTCTGCACTGTGACCTGCTTGTGCTCAGTCGTGTATTCCACCACTGTGTTTGTTGCTGAGATATGTGACCAGCTAGCAAGTATGGTGCTCCTCTATGATGTTTAGAAGCAAATGACAAAACTCCAATTCATACTTCTCATTTAATTAATTCCTTATATTTTGCATTGCTTGTTTCTACTGCATGCTATTTTGCAGTGACCTGCTCTAGGTGTTCCTGCTCTGGCAGGGAGATTGGACTAGATGATCTTTCAAGGTCCCCTCCAATCCCTGGTATTCTGTGATTCTGTGTGATTTTTGTTGTTGTTGTTGTTGTTGTTATTTGATTTCTAGCCAAAAGTTAAGCAGTCTCTGAAATGCCAGTCCTTACCAGCACCATGTGTTCGATTTGTGCTGTATTACTTGGACATTTCCTGTTCTGCAGGTACTTGTTGTAATACAGTGCTGCAAGTACCTCACAAAGGCTCTTAGTCCTTTGGACTACAGACTTCTCAACTGTTAGTCTGTTATCAAGCTGCTTATCAATAACACTCTTGAGCACCCATTACTTCAGCTGTGCTACTCCATTAAATAGGCTTCCTGTTTTTGAGGCCTGTAGAGATTATGAGGTGGAGGAAGGGTTTATATAGTTATCCATGGCAAGAGACCTTGTGCTTCCTTCGGCTACCATGACTAAGAGGATGAAGCTTCACTGTCTTGAGCTAGGAAAAACAGATCATTGCAAGAGTGCAGAAAGATACATGATGCACATTTTTGGGGGTTTAAACCAGATGAGATTACTTAGAAATACATACCTTCAAAGCGGGGAGTAGAAAAGCAGAGGTGGTTAATATAAAAAACATGTAGATATTTGTAAGGATCTGAAGCTGAAAGATAAGTATCCTGAAATGAAAGCATAAACTTAAATGAAAACTTTTGTGATAAAAAATGCAATCAACCAACCACCCAACCAAAATTATTTCTTCTGTGTTTTAGGCAGCTGGTACCTTCTCAAAGAATTACTAGTCTTTGCAGACAAATGTTTCTGCTTCCACCATACTAGTGTCTGAATCAGAAGTGTCAGTTGGAAGTGTGGGAGCAGGCAGATAAATTGCTTCTTCAATCTGCATGACTGTGGAGATTGTAAGCATATGATAGCTTGTAGCAAGGTTTTATCATTATATTATCATTAACTTCCTTTCTGATTTAATTTTCTTAACCAGGTGAAAATCCTAATGAAATAGTGATGGAGACTTCAAGCTACATGAACTTCAGAGGAAAAATAATCCAAGATTTCCTGTCTTACAAGACAGTTTTTGTGATGGGACGTTTGCCATCTTTATAGATAATTAGGACTCCATCTCCGAAACAGGGTGCATGATTGTATGACTACCCATTTTCTCTGGAAGGTTCTCTGATACTCTGTACTAGGCTTTGAGATTTTCTTCTCAACTGTTTGAAAATAATATCTTTTTTGAACACGGATGATAAGATAATCTTTCTTGTCCCTACCCCCTAACTGTGACTCCATGAATAAGCAACAATTAATTTTCATATCCCTTGTTTTGGATAACAGAGGACAGAAGCCTCCGCACTGTTGAGAAGCATGCAGAAAAAATAAGGAGACTTTAGTAGAAGTGTAGTCCTTTGCTGGTATGCATTAGAAAGAAAAGTCCTGGAGAGTAACATTTTCCTTTCTCAGGAAATTAGAAAGTAACAGATTTCCCTGATTGCAGAATATGGCATCAATAGATAAACAATTAGAAAACACTCCTTTTAAAAAAAAAAAGAAAAGAAAAAAAAAAAACCCCAAACCCTTTGTCGAGCTTTCTGATTCTCAGATGCTGCATATGGCAAAAATGATGCACTCTAGCAGCATTGCATCAATGTTGGCATCTTCTTCTTGAAAATGATGAGTAGTGGATATTTTGGTATTAGTAGCCGCTATAAATGTTGCGTTTATACAGCTGTGCTTACTACAGTTTATATATGGTAAATATTGTAAGTGATGCAAATATGCTCTTAGTTCTGTGGTTTACTTTGGATTAACTTATATTTGTCTTTGTTTATAATGATAAATTCATGTCTTGAAATGGTTTGACTGGAAACAGATGGTGTGCTAAAGAATTTGTCTGATGTTTGAACAAAACAGAAATAACGTTTATTCATGAAGTAGTGGAGAGGGACCTCTTAAGAGAAGAGAAACCAACTGAGGTGGTAACTAAAGGTATTCATGGAATAGGAGGTAAACGTGGGAGCATGTTTGGAAAGGTTCAGGAGCTAGCCGGTGGCTTACAGTATGGAAAGCTTCCTGTGAGACTCTTCCCCTCCCTGACGTGGCTTCCAATTGGAAAATGCAAAGTTAAAGTAATAATGGAGCTCATACAGCATATCCTGTCTACTCCTCCCTTTCCCTGTTGTGTCCTTGACATGAGCAGCGAAACAAAGGCACAAAAGGGCAGCAGGAAAAAATCCTTTTATGTGCTGCCCTTTGGGAAATGTGGACAATTCCATTCACAGTCACTGTTGATATTCTGTGGGTAGACTGCTGGAAAGGAAAGGTATAAATGTTTTCAAATTCCAGCCTTAAATAGAAGGTGCTTGCTATCACCGGTCTTGTCATCGACTTGTATTTGATGGGAGTATGTTCACTTTGTTGTTGCAAATCTGTAGTTAAGCTATTTGAACCATGGTGACTGTAGTGGATGTTGCTACCAATGTAAAACAGAAGAAAGAGGGGCAGAATGTTCTGAATGCATGTGTTCTGTACATAAGAATGTTAGATATATTGTGGATTTTTTTTTACTATGAGCTACGGGACTTTACGTTCTACTGTTCTGAAATAAATGAAGAATTGTGATTTTTTTTTTTTTTTTTTTTTTTAAATGGGGAAAATAAAGACAGGTGAAGTGGGAAACCATCAAGTCTGGGCCAGGAGTGAGGATCAGAATACAATTCTGTACCCTTTCTCTCCATGGTGTTCATTGGTTCAAGTAAACTGTACTGAAATTACTGAGCTACCTCTGCTTGTGGCCAGAGCTCACCTTACCTGCTCAAAGAGCCCAGCAGCTTGGTCCAACCAGTACTGCTGTGACAGCATTACTTCCCCGAACTATTAACTGGTACACACTGTACTTACAGTCCTTTGACAACATCTGACAACTAGTAATTGATTTCACTATGGTTTGCCAAATCAGCCTGTTAATTTTTGTCAGAATTAAATGTCTGATTGACAATCTTGCAGGCTGCAAAGAGCTTTGTCCTGAAATAGGGACATTATGAACTTGGGTTATGTTTTTCCTGACTAGTCTCTGCTGTCCATGGCCCCTTCATGCTCTAGAAAACAGCAGTGTTGTTCTACAGACCATTAACTTTAGGAGCGGTTAGGAAAAAAGCCCAGATCCTCATTACAAGAGTTTCAGATCTTTTCTGTTCATAAAAATTGTTGCTTAGTTTGTATTTATCGAAGATATGTGGTTAGTTGTCCTGTACATAAACTCTGTTTTGCGTCTTCTCTTTGGAAGTCAGAATTCTTGATCTTCAACGTTGCTGTCTTTCCAGAAAACAGTTGTGTAATGTACTGGCAAAATGTCATGTTTTGCCTTCGGTGGCTGGTCGACACAAAAGATAAACTACTCCTGTAGGCTTCAGAGATACAGGGGGTGATTGTGTGAGAATGGAATTTTCCTTTTGGCCCTCTGCTGAGCATCCATTTTTTGTACAGTTTGCAAAGTAGACTCTTCAATTATAAAAATAAAAAATAATTATTTTACATGAACAGTAGATTTAGAATGTAAATTGCAAGTACATTGCACAGCAAAATTATTAAAAATCCTGACAATTTCCTATGCGTAATATCACATGCTTGAAATTTGAGCTGGCCTGTGACTGTCAGGTCAGAAAGGTATCACTGGGGCATGTTGATTTACTAAATGGCAAGTGTACAGTCCAGCAGATAGCTATATATATAATTTGAATTATTGAGGTGGCAAAAAGACTAGAAGTGAATCTACAGCAAAAGTGAATTTCTTCTTTCACATTCTGTAGTCAAGAGGCTGAGACTGTGCATAGCCATGAGGTTTGCAAAAATGCAAGTGAGTTTGCAAGGGTTCCTAGAGTCTGGTGGGGCAATTCTAAATTCTGGTGAAAGATTGCCCTGCGATTGTGCTAAAAGTTGCATGCACTGCTGTATGTGTGTGTGTGCACAATCACATCCTTTACTTTGAACAGTTGCATGAACAAAAATCTAACACGTGACTTGCAGGTGGAAATAGTCTCAGTAATATATACTATTCATGGTATTGGCAAACAGCTCTTTTAGTTGTATCTATCTGATGTTACACTCAAAAGTGGCGTTGTGTTTGATTAATGAATTGTAGACTGGTTTTGGTTAGTTTGTATTCGCTTTTAACAGCAGCTGGACAATCACAATGTATTAGAAATTGTACTTCTTGCACAATAATTACCTTTTTCACAAGATGTCGTGTTACAGCAGAAGTGGGATCAGCCTGTTCATCAACTCTTAGACTTGTTTTGATACTATGAGCTCAAAAGCTTGTCTGTTTTCCTTAGACTGATAAAATATTGCTTTACCCTATGAACATGTTTGTATTGTATCCTGAGGGCATCAGTGATATGTTACTATTATGCTTACTACTGTAAATAGTTCAACTCTGTTTTCTGAAGACATCCTGCATTTGTTGAAGAATAGTATCTTTTAAGGGAAGAGGTCATAGAGATGGATATTAGATAAAAAAAACAAAAAAAACCAGGCATCAAATGCTACCAAATTTCATCTGTTATGAGTTAGTTTTCGGTGGGGCTTTTTTGGGTTTTTTTGGGGGGGTGTGTGTTTTTTTTTGTTGTGGTTTTTTTTTTTTTGTTGTTGTTGTTGTTGTTGTTGTTTTGTTTGGGTTTTTTTGGAAAAAACCCTTCTAGTTCTCTCCATTAGTATGTTTCTATCCTTGGTGGTTTCTAATGTTTGTCCTCACCATAAAATTGAAAAATGTTTGCTCAGGTGTTTAAGTTAGCTTTTTTTTTTTTTTAAGTGGCCTGCTGAATTTCTTACTGCTACAGCTCTGTAGAGTTACAGTCTGCCATCTTCAAAATTCTTTTAAAATTTAGAATTACACATGTGTCCATGTGTAATTAAAGACATAAGTGCTTTTGGAAAGGCTGTTCTACAGCATCCTTTAAATCCTTTTAAAGTACATAGCCCTTTTTAGATCAGCCTTCTATTGAAATATTTATATTTTGATCAGTTTGATTATATTTCACACAAATCTTAAACCTATTTATATTCGGTAATATGAAGACCTTTGAAAAGTGCCACTTTATTTTTATTGGCCTGGATTTATATAGTACAAAATTGCATTGAATTTTTAGTGGGTTTATATTGCTGGGTATTATGTTGTTGAAGAGTATAAAACTGCAGTGTTTAATAGATACTGTAACTTCATACAGTTGTTCCACCGGTGTTAAGTGTGTATAAATATACGTACTTCAAAAGGTAGATTTTGAGTAATTAAGTGTATTAGTTTCTCAAATGCCATTTTGGGCGATAGACTTGTAGGAATCGGTAAGATGTGATTCTGTGATGTCAAGGGCGTCTTGTGTCCTGGAAAGCAGAGGTTACTTACAGCTGTCACATGGAGTGTTGTAAGCAAGACTTTAAAATTCTGTTTCTAGCATTGTCACAGTTGCCTGTGTGAACATAGGCAAATCTCTTGTACCTTCCTTTGCCAGCAGTATTTGTTCTAAGGTTTCCCAATCTTATAACTTCAATTTCTTCGCTCTATTTAATACTATCAATTAAAGCAATAGACCCACCTTGTTACACTCAGTCCTTTTGCCATGCTCTTTAAGAGCACACAAACACAAATTTAATTTTTTGTACAGTTATTTTATTAAATGTTGCCTCTCAGGCCAAAATGTGACCTACTGTTTTTGCTCCTCTTCTTGCTCTTTGAGGTGCAATACTCTGGTGTGCTTTCAGTACGCTTGCTTCCTGTAGAAGAGCAGCACAGAGTGCAGTGCATGGGCCTTCCTCAGCCTGAGGTGTGTGAAATACATCTGTATGTCCTGTTTGAGAGAATGAGAAATGGCAGAAGAGCTGCAAGACTGCAGAGAGACGATTTTACTTGCAGCGCTTTCAGCTAGCAGAAGGTTGAAGCCAAATACTGTTGATCTCTGGCCATTCTGTGGCAGTGATGGTCACCTGGCTTGGGAAACCTGCATAACTCTCCTCATCTCCTCAGAGTTCTGAACATCAGCCAGGTGGTGTGGTTCTGCATGTTTAAGTTTTGGTTTGTTTTTTTTTTTTTTTTTCTACTGCTTATTTAATTACCTCAATGTAATCTGCTAATGTTTGTCACAGTTTTATCCTTTTCATCCCAGTTCAGTTTTTCATTATTTTACATATTTTCTACACTTCCATTCTGTTCAATGGTCCCTTAAGTGTCATGTTTGTTTTCTTCATGTCTGATGTCATTCTGTTTTATCCTGGTCTTCTCTGTGAGATCAGACATCTTACCACTGACAAAAATAATACTTTCTATTCTGTACAACTCACTTTCCTTGTACCTCAGACTTGTTTCTTAGTGTTGTGTTATTAATTTCTCCCAGTTGTAGCATAATGTTTTAACCTCTTCAGTTTGTTGGGGTGAGTGGTAGTGGTGGAAAGGTGTATGTGCAGGTGAAACATTTTGAAGTAACTTGTACTTAAGGATCTCCTTCCATTAAATTCCGGTAATAATGTCTTTTCAAAACACTGTTCACGTGGTAATGTAGTCAGACACTACACACTTCAATTTAGGATGATGGTTTGTTCCCTGATTCTAAAACTGCAGACATTTGCAAAATACAGGACATTTTGTTTCTTAGCCAGGCCTGTGTTGTGTACATGTTCTCTTGAAGCTCTGCTTGCTTCATTTTGTTGTCATTTTGAATTACATGGAAGACATTCCAGTGCATTTCTCTGGATTATATTCTCTTAAGTAATAACCCCTCTGCATAGGGTTATACCGAGAGGCCTGACAGAGACTGATTCTTTGTTCAGTTCCTGGCGTAGTCTCCACTGTGACACGCAGACCACAGGCAGATAGGGACTGTATCAAACACAGCAGTGAGCACAGATATGGTGCAAATTCTGTACCACATACACTTACTTCTTGTCTATGTGTGGAAAACAAGGTGGGATTTGTTGTGAAGTTGAGTCTGTACAGGTGAAAGATCCCAGAAGGATGAAGAGAAAGTGAAATAAGCCTATAGAGTAAAACTTGACAAGGACTTTTCATTATTGACATCAAGGTTTATGTTTCAAACCCTTTTGCCTTGCTCTTTATAAGATTTGTGTGCTGTTTCTCCTCTGCTTGAATTTATTGGCTATTGAAAAAAATCCACTAAGAGGGAAGCTCACAAGAGCAGGTTGAGTCATGTTGTGGGATGTTAAGAGGGAAGTAACTCTTGGTTTTAAGGGTTCTGAAACGCTTTACACTATAACATCTCACTTGACTTTAAACAATAAGGTGACTCAAGTCAAGGGATCAAGTGTGGAAATTCACACGTTGATTAAAAAGCAGAGGCTACAGTAGCATGAGAACCCCAAATACCGGACCTCAGCCTTCCAGGCAGTAGTAACATGGGGGTTCTAAAAGGGAGTTCTAAATCCAAATACCCCGTGAATTAAAAAGGTCAAAACGTATACATAAAAGAAAAAAAAGTTCCTGTGGGATAAGCTATGCTGAGCCAGTGGAAATGTGAGGCTCGAGGACTATCAGATAATGAACAAGAAAACCACAATAAAGAAACTGAGGTTTTAGATATGTGCTCTGCTGAGTCTGTAATGTAATGTGAATTAATCTAATAAAAGATGTGCTCTCTAATAATAATCTAGTGGATGGTAAACCAGCTTCAGATGGAGAATATGAATAGTAGTATTATTAAATGCAAAAGCTGAATGTATTTGGAAATGTCTGTGGAACTCTTCCTGATGGTTTTATTATTCTGTCTGCTTGTATTCCTGAATCTTGCAGCTAGTGGCTCAACTTTCAAACTTCCTGATGAGACACAAGCTATTTTTTCTTTTCTAGCAGGGTAAACTGAGTTGTAAAATCCAAGCAATTTACTGTAATTCCACAGCAAGTTCCACGAAAGAGATTGTAGTTCTGAATCACAGTGCCTTCTGTGATTGACATCTGGGCATTTAATTTCTGACATTAACCTTCTACTCCTTTTACTGTTGAAATTAGAGCATAATTAGAAAAAATACATTATAATTGCAGATTTGTTTTTGAACTCTAGTATAGGAGTGAGAAACGACAAGCTTGTTTTGTGGCTTGTTTTGTGTGAGTTAGGGATTTTCCCTTTTAAAGTTAAGCAGTGTAGGAAGCTCTTTCCTGAGGAAGGAAGATGTTAGTATTTTGCTCTATTTCTTGAATAATATTGCAAAGAATTCTGTCTGATTTCTTGTTGTGACTCCTCTTTTCCCGTTCTAACCTCTTTCAAGCTTTCTTTTCAAGCTTTCATTAGGTGAAAGAGGTGTGCCGGGTAAGCTGACATAAACTGACATCTTTTTTTCTCAGC
Source organism: Nycticryphes semicollaris (assembly GCA_013400055.1). Taxonomy (NCBI): domain Eukaryota; kingdom Metazoa; phylum Chordata; class Aves; order Charadriiformes; family Rostratulidae; genus Nycticryphes; species Nycticryphes semicollaris. The sequence continues at coordinate 35,123 of VXBJ01000189.1, read as the reverse complement.
ATCCTGTTCTAATTAAGTAACAATTTCTTTCTGTAGATGTTAACTGTAGTATTGTATGTGACCAAGGTTCAGGATTTTCTGGTTTTGATCCACTGTTCCCTTCACTGCTAGAATATTTTTGGTAAAAAACCCTTTTGTTATATTGCTGTGGGTGCACTGCTTGCTTACCACAACTGCTGCAAGGAAGGTCTTTGGCTCTTAATAAGGAAAAGGTATTTGGTGGCTAACTGAAAAGAGAGCAAATAGCACATGTGGTGCCAAATCTTTTATTTATTTATAAAAGTCATACATAAATTTTTACTATTACATTCTCAGCATGTTGAGCTATTGCAGGTCTTTGTGTTGCTGTTCAGACACTGGGCACTGTTGTATTCCTTAGCTCTTAAACTGACTTCAGTTACTTTCTAATGGTTATGTCTGTGTTTTGTACTGAAAACAGATTCCTTGTTTGAACAGCAAGCTTTGATCTTGGTGGAGCTTTGCAAGAATTATGTTGGTTACCAAAGAAGGTTGTTTTGGGTTTGTCGTGGTTGAAATGCCTCCTTTTTAAAGAAGGGCTTGAGAAAAGTGCTTTATAGACTGATGAATTAATAGATTAATGTGTTGCTGATGCAAAATTTAATGGCACAGATTGGTGAAATGCAAAATGCCTCAGAAACAGAATCTTGATGCACAAGTGACTCTGTTTTTCATGTTCACATGATAGAATCATAACAAATAGGACTGAAAGAAGACTTACCTAATTCCTCCCTAGCTCAGAAGCAGGATGAGTTATGGTCAAAACAGCTCTAACCAGACTGATTCTCTAAAAGCCCCCAGCAGATTCCATAATCTCTTCTGTCAATCTCTTCCTGAGCTCCACCAGCCATACTCTTCTACACACTGTTTTTCTAAGATCTAACCTAAATCTCCTGTTAATCTCTCTTGCTACAGTTAAAGTTCTTCTTTGTTTTGCACACAGCAAACAGGCAGAAAAGTCTGTTCTTTTGTTGTTTGAAGTTTGGTTGTCACGTTCTTTTTCAGTTTTCTGTAGGTTAACAGATGGATCATTCTATATATAACCTCAAAGTTAGAACCAGAGCGAGGAGTTATTTGTGTGGCAGGTTACAATTCAGAGGTGCTGCTATGTAGCTCCCCTTTGTTCTTTTGCCTTATTTACCTCAATAAACAGAGATCAGAAGCAGCATAGTATTTTCATGTTGAATATATGAAATTGCTTGATGAGGATAATTTACTGGGTAGGCAGTTTTCTGTCAAGGATACCTGGAGAGACTCTTAGAAGATAAGCTTCACCCAGTTATTACTTGACTTAACTGGACAATAAAAACAGCATAAATACGCTTGGACGTTCCTAGAACAGCGGATGAAACCATGAAACAGATTCAACTTTTT
>VXBJ01000189.1:16868-31410 GCA_013400055.1 Nycticryphes semicollaris | reverse complement strand
CCATTCTATGGGTCTATCATCGTAGGTATATGCAAATGTAAGTGGTTTTCTAATGACAAATATTGCATTAATTTTAGAAGTCGTGCTCCAAATGTTACTTGATCTTTAGACAGTTCTTAAGTTAACAGTAGGTTACAAAATTATTATTAATTTTCTAGTTTTTCTCTGAAGTTTCATGATGTCCTGCTTACCAATTGATTTTGAATTATTCGAATTAGAAGTTTAAAAAATTATGAAAGGTTTATTAATTTTTCTTGTCTGACAGTTTCTTGATTTACCTTAGCATTTTTGGATTGCCCGTGTGAGGGGCTAACAGCAGTACTCACCAAAGAACATGATTTTTGTGCTGTCACTTTCAAAATACCAAAGTCCAGCAATGTCAAATCCAGCTGCTTCAGTGTCTTAAGAGACAAGAGGCTGAGCAGCTGGTTTTAGAATCTCCTGACTTTGAAATGCCTGTATACGGTCTCTGAGCAGCAGTTCTAAACTGTTTTATGTGGCAGAATTAATGTCTTAAGTGCTGTATTTTGCAGGATGTTCATACTAATTTCCTTGTTTAAAACAGATTCCAGCAAATAACCAGAAAAATGAAAACCACAACAACAAATATTATTTTTTTTTAGTGTCACATTAGATGATTATCTAATAATTTGAGCAGATGGCTATGTACAATTTTTATTTTAGAAGCACCTCTGTAAATGCAGAAGAAAATGTTATATTTTTGAGGCCAGCATCATACATGTTTTGTTTTTTTTCCAAAAGCCTGAAAGCAGAATGCATACTTCAGAATGGTGGTTCAATAAATTGAAATATATTTTACAGTGATCATCACACTGAGTTAATTTGAAGAAATGATCTCTGTGTTGTGAGGACTTAACAGGTGTGATTCAAAATTTTTGAAGTTTATTGGGCTTGGAGTGTTTTTTGAAACTGCTACTCTTTTTTTTCCCCTCTGCCCTGGCAAGTAAGGCTTGCTTTGCTCTTCTCTTACAGAAGTATAGTATACAAATTGTACTGAAGATAATAATTTGTGTGGTGAAACGCAGGATTATTCTAGTGCATGATCTTCTACTTGGTCAGTCAACAATACTAATAAATGAAATTAAAAGCAGTTATGTATGTGGCCAGAGAGGTCCTGCGCTAATTTATATCTAGTGATTGTCTGTATCTGAAATATCTTCTGTAAAAATGCTTCCGACTCATTTTGGCCCCATATCTGGGGTTCTTAGAATGTGGTATGAAATAAAATCGGTCAGCTTTAATAGTTTGTGTACTCAAGTTTCAGGAAATACAAATCTTCACTACTGCTCGTTAATTTCTATGGTGGTAAATTTATCTCAGTGCTGGCTGTTGTCTTCTCTGCCTACTTTGTGTGGATGAAGGGTTTTCACTTGTGCTTTTCATCTACTCTGCCTTGGCTGGACTCTCTCTGTTTTGTCTTTGACAGGAACCCCAGGGCACTTACTCTTAGAAACGTGCGTGTAAAGAGGAGGCACGTATTTTCATTGAAGACTAACTTGAATAACCAAGTTTGCTTCAGGCTCTGAAAGACCTGATACCTCGTCCCGAGAGACCATGCAGGTGTATGCTGGAACATCCCTGTAAGATAGTGTGAGAGGGTGTGCTGTCCATGCATAGCTAGCTTGTAGGTGAGGATCAGCTGAATGTAAGCCATAGCTTCTTGAGGTAACCTGCCACTTCAAGTAGGTGTCCAAAGTGCAAGCAAACCTCGATGATATTTTGATGCAGTGCTGCTGTAATTAAGCCAGAAAAGGGTCGTTAGGCAGTCTCTGTGCCCCTTTCAAAGGTCATGAGACTTAAGAACGTGCAGGAAGCCGTAGAAAAAACCTTGTGCAAAGCTATTGCTTCATGAACATAGCTTTCTCTGGTAGAACTGATTTTTGGCTCAGTCAGACTATTTTCATGAAGTTACATAGCCCTATAAACAGTAACATGACTATTTTTTTCTACATCCCTCTTATATTTCTTTGTTTAAATCTCAAAACCAACTGTTTCATGAGGAAACGATAAGGATGACTTTATTTTTGTTGGGGAAATCCAGGTTGAAGGTTCTGAATTGCCACACAACGTGAATTGGAGGATATAAGTACCGGGGCCTCTCCCTCTTTTAGCAGAAGCCTTTTTAAAGCTTTACACAAAAGGGTCTACAAAACATGGACTAAACTTTTTTTTCCTAAATGGCTAAACAGGATGTAGATATAAATAATAATTCAATACAACCTTCTTTTTTTTTTGAGCTTTCTCACACACAGCTTCTTGTATTTTGAGAAATGTAGTTTCCTTTTTGAAATAGTTCTTTCATTAGTTTCCAGACAGTGCTTAAGATGAACTCCTAGCGTTTATAAAAATATAAAAATTAAGAACTCTTTTTCCAAGTTGTTGTAATTTCTTTATGTTAACAGTAATGTTTTGTTTTATTTTAAACTAGTGTTTTTGAAATGCATTGTTTTTAATCAAGAATTGTGAAAATTTTCCATAACTCTTTGCAAAATATTCAGAATGGTTGATGAAGAAAGTGATCAACTAGAGGCTTGAAAACGATCGAGTAGAGACTTCTTGTACAACTGTGTAGATTCTGTCTTTTTAGAGCGTTGCTGTTCTGCAGGTGAACATAGTGTACTGAATATTGTCCCCACAAAATTGCATGCTTTATTGTAACAAGTGCTACTTTATAAGTTTAAAACTATTTGGTTTTATTTTGTTTAAATATGCCTGCTGAGCAGCTATCTGTGGTGTGTTCCACGTAGACAGTCTCTCTTGCAGACACACGCATGCCACATAACGACAGGGAAATAGTTTTTGAAGCTACCCTAGACAGAGATTTAAGGGCAGTGGCAGAATGTAAACCAGTTATAATCCTGCCTATATGCTTGTCTTTTTGTTTAATCTTTATCTTAGAGAGACTGTCCCACCTTGAAGGCAAGTTGTGGTTGATGTAACCAGAAGGAAATAGTAAAACCAGAGATTGGCTGTCACAGGGGAGTTGGGAAATAACCTTTGTATTAAGGCAGAAAAGAATTGCTTGTCAATCTTGTTGATATTATGTTATTACTTCTTGTTCAGACAGGCCAGTTTTGAATCGTTAGGGTGTCTGCAGACTTAAAATGTACTGGGAATGAATTTGGGCTTTTGATTGGGTTTGTTGGTTTGTTTGGTTTGGGTTTTTGGGTTTTTTTGTAGAATAGTTTGTATCGAGTTGTTTCTTGCTGTTGCCACACAATTCTCTTACAAGCTTTATATTCTTTTGTTTTGTAAAATTAGCTAGCTTTACTGTGAAATGTTTCTTTTTCCACCCATTTGCCCTTCCTAGTTAAATCTGAGATCATTCTCACAGCAATACCACACTTGGCTAATCATATAGGTTTGCTAATTTCCTGTCTAATTCCTTTTCCTGGGGACCATCTACATTTCTTTCTTTCTACATTCACTTTGTTTGGTGTTAGAGATTTATGTATTTATTTTTACATGTCCATGGCTCACCTTCTGCTTCACTTAGTTGCTTGCTTTGATGACATAATGTATTTCAGCTTTCTACTTCTTGAACTCAGTCTAAATGGAAGCTATCTTAAAATCCTCAAGCTAAGCTTTCTGTGAATCAGAATCATTCTGCATTACTGCCCTTCTATTGTGCATATACAGGGGATTTTGGGGAGGATTCTGAGACTCAAGAGGTGTATACATGGAAAGTGCACTTCTCCTTCCTTTACCTTTTCTATGGTGGTTTCATTTTCTTTTAATTTTTATAAATGTCATGCTTGGTGTTGGCAAGCTCAGAACATTGGCATTTTCTCCTTTTTAGTTTCCGGAGACATGTTGATTTACTGGCTTTGGAATTTTTATACTGAGAACCTTTAATCTACTGTGGGGAGTTGGGAGATGACTTGCAGGTCACAATGTGTGCAGGGTGTGGGAGAACAGAACAAAGTGAGATTGTTTGAGACAGTCCATCTCAGATCTTTATGTGTGTATCTGTTCATGTGGAAAGAGGAAGTTAGTGACTTAACAGTGATTCTATCTAGCCCTGTTTTCCCACTGGAAGTGGGAAGAGTCAACACAATGCTTAATCTTGAGTTTACCAACAGTGTTTTCTATCTTATGCTTAAATTGTGCTGAATACCTTCCATGCCTCTCTCTGAGGTTTCTCTGAGCCCTTATTCACAGCTTTTCAAACATGTGGTGGTTAATTTTTCTTCAATCCACAGTAAGTAAAAACTTTCCCTAAAGTAAGAGCTGTGGTTCTCAAAAGCCGATAATATATATCCTCTTGAGAAATTTCCCGTGAAATCTGATAAAGATAGTAGCTTTATATTAAAAGAAAAAAGAGGGGGAGGAGGGGAATTTGTGTTTCAGCAGTTTATTCACTCATCTGTGGGGAATATACTTACTCTTGTGCTGAGCAATTGGTTAGTTTTATGGCAGTGTTTTCTGAAGCATTTGGAGGGCATGTGGAGAATGGTGGACAGTGGTCTCAAATGTTCTTAGGTGCTTGCCTGGTCTCTAGTTCACATGACTTGCATCAATTTGACTGGCAGATGTGAGATGAAAATGTTTTTTCTGGGGTGTGACTGCCTGGGGTGTGTTGGTTCTTTCATTTCCAGTATGTTGGGAGGCAGTTTGCTGACTGGGCAGTACGTTTTACCTGCTCTGCACCCTAAATGTGGAGCTTAGGTATGTCTGATACTGTGCCAAAATGTCAGTTTGTTGCAATTGATCGAGTCCTCTGTTGGCTAAATTAATTTAGTGTAGTTGAAGTCTTGGTATCTGTTTTATAGTAATATTTGAATAAAATTAATGGCATACAGGTGAATGCATCGAATACTCTGGTGATCATTTCCATCTTTTACCTATGACATAATTGGACTGTTTGGAAAATCAGTACCAGAAGCAGTGATGATACTATTGTAAGCAAATTACTCAGCTGAACATGATCCATTTTTCTGCCTGAGCTACAGTCATTATTTTGGATAATGCTTGTGCATTGCTAATTTGACTGTTTCATACCACGTATTGTTGAACTGCTGTCTGCTTCAGTTCTCTCGCTGCTCACTCTGTGTGCTGCATGACTGGTCACAAAAAACACGTCCTACCGAGATATTCCATGAAGATTGCATGCTTCTATACCACGCAGATGTTGACTGATGGCTTGACACACTACAGTCGCAAAGCAGTCTTTGCTTACTACAACTTGAGAGAGATTGCCACGCACAGGTGTGTGGTTTCATGTAAAATTACTGAGAAAAATCCCAAGTTTGAGAGAGTGACTATAAACCATTGATTTCCTATGTGAAAAATGTTTGTGATTGCTCTTTCCTTCCAGCAGTGTGGGTTTGTATACCGGGAAACTTTGTGGTCCTGCTCTGGCCTTAGTTTTCAAGTGGATGTTCAGCTATTAAATGTGTCGTTAGTTTCTTTCTCCTAATGTTCTCCAAGTTTTTTTCCAAAAATTTCTGGAGAATTTAAAAGAAGCAAGGACTGTCTATTATCTGTAAACTTACACTGGTGTTTCTCAAAGACCAATGGTTAGTTAGCTTATCTTCAATGGCTAGGAGAACCTTATTTCTTCCAGGTCAGGAGAGTAAGAAACAGTTGCAATTTCTGGATGTAGGTGTACTGAACTGGCTCAGCTGTTGCCAGTGAAAACTAGGTAGTTGTTCCCTGGATAATGGCATTACTTAAGGAGCTATTGTGAATTATGTGTGTTCAAATTTTGCTTGGTATTGTTGAACTTGTTGAGTGATGGACTTTGAGCAGAACTATTAATATTAAATTGCTGTTTTGTCTTTCATCAGAGACTAAATGAAGAACAGAAGACACAGAAGAAGAACAGACTGTGGCATAAATTATGATATGGATATACTATATGAAAGCTGTAATTCAGTACAGGAAGTGGGCTACAGTAGATCACAGAATCACAGAATATCAGGGATTGGAAGGGACCTTGAAAAATCATCTAGGACCATCCCCCTGCCAGAGCAGGAACACCTGGATCTCACAGGAACTGTCCAGGCGGGTTTTGAATATCTCCAGANGAGTTTCACCAGGGCAGAGTAGAGTGGGAGGAGGACCTCTCTTGACCTACTAACCACCCCTCTTCTAATACACCCCAGGATGCCATTGGCCTTCTTGGCCACCAGGGCACAGTGCTGGCTCACGATGATGAGATGACATAGAATTGTTATAAAAACATGGTCTGACGTAGTCTTGGTATGTAAACCAATATAGTTGTAAATCAGTTTAGTTGTCTAAACTACATGAAGAGATTTCCTAGATACCAGTTCAATGCAGAAAGCTAATGAAACCCAGAAATTGGGCATGTTGCAATTAAAGAACAGATTAGCTGGGTTTTAAAGGAAGAAATCTGTACTGACTCAGAAATTAAATGCTTCTAGTTGTAGTGAATTTGAAATAAATTACTGGTGCAGTGTGCATGCAGGCTGAGTGAAATAACTACATGTGAAGGCCAGAACTGTGGGATTGTATGTGTGTGTGTAACTTAGCAAAATATTTCAAGGATGTTAGCTTGACATGCAAACTAAGAAGTGACAAAGCTATGACAATTCAGGAAAGTGGACTGCTGTCATTGGGTAAAGCTGCCTAACCTTTTCTATAGGAAAAAGCAAATAAGGATGCCAAAAATGTGATAGTGATGCAGTTAAACAAATAACTGTTGTTTCTTTACCTCAAGCTTGGCAGATGTCTTTTCCCATCTCTGCTCTAAAAATGCTATAGAAATAAAACACCTCCAGCTGTCTTTAAAAATAAAATAAAATTGTCAAATTTCAAATCTCTCTGAATACATGATTTCAGAAGCCACTACAGAATTTGAGACTCTTTTTTAGATTACTGACATTAAAGAGAAAAATTAATAATTTTTGTACCAGTGATAAATCAGGTGCTCCTAGATTGTCATTTTCGAAAAACAGGGAGATATTACATGTCTTTTTTCCTTTTAATAGAGGTTGCACATTTTTTGTAGCATGTAGTGGAACACTATGCTACAAGATAGTTCTGCAGTTAAGAATTTAATAGTATTTGAAGGATTAAATGTTTATATGTGTATTTAAATTGTATTTGCACTGAACAGCAAACATTTTTAGAGAAGGTTTTTACTATATAAACCACAAACAGTATTTCATAGTCTTATACCTCACATACCTCAACTCTCCTTTGTACTTTTTTCTGAGCAGACACCATCAGGCATTGAAATTTATATGGAAATGAGCCTTTCGCTCTTCTTACAGAATCCCTAATTGTCTGTCCCTAAACCCAGCAGTTTTTGTGTAAATTGCAGGCTCTGTGTCCACTTACTCATCCCCGTTTAGCATCTTATATACTCTTCTGAAAGTTCCATCCTAGGAAAGAACCTAGAATTAAAAGAATATGAAATCTTGCATCCCCTTTGGCAGATGCATCTGTTAGTAAACTCAGCCCAGTTTTAACACATAATCAGGTATCACTTTCTGGTTAAGATCCAATGCTGAAGATACTGAGTAACTTTTACATCAGTATCTTTGTAACTGGCTAAAATGCATGTGACGTTGCTGTACTGATGACAAAACATTTCCGTGTCAGTCTGCTGACATCTGATTTCTTCTTGTTCAATAAGATCTATAGCGATGGTGATAAGCACCTTTGATCTGCCTGGAATGGTTGGCTGCCCAGCTTAGCTGCTAGAATATAGTTTGAGAGCTCCCGTATCTCTTTGAGTACAAGGTCAGCTGGTTTAGTTTGAAGCACTTTGGTGGTTTAGGCAATTGTCCCTTTCCAGGGAAGCATATGAGATTCTTGACATATTCCTTTCTGTTGATTCTGATGTGTGAGTGACATTCTCCACCAGAAGACCCACATGTCAAACTCTTCCAGACTATTAGAAACTTAACTATGCTGTTTTGGAAGCAGGAGTTATACAGAGGAGGTGTTAGAACTGTCTGGTGGCAAAGCCAAACTATCATAGATTGGGTAATATACAAGCAAGTTAATCCTGCCTAATTTGCCTTCCGTGTTTCATGTGTGTTTTGGTGTAGTCTTTAATTACTTACATTGCTGTGTTTTCCCTCTTCCTTTCCCCATAGGACCCATGAGTCATTCATTGCACAGGATGGGTGGTGGTAATTTAATTAGCTGCTGTTAACAATTGTGGAGAAAAACAGAGGTGTTGTTGCTTCTTGTTCTTTTCTGCTATTGGAACACTGTTCTGAAGGTAGAATTAGAACACAAAAATGGCCATATTGGGTCAATCCAAATACGTCTCTTGACCAGCAATGAGTTTTACAATAGCAATAAACAAATGTCTGTGGAGGAGTAAGAACAGCAAAAGATTATGTGCGACTGTTGCCTGGTATGTTACAAATCTCCAACTCTCTTAAGCACAGGCAATTTCAGAGTCAGCTGTGGTTCGTGTCCTTATGAACACGTGTAGATTTTAATCTCTGAGTATGCCCAGTTTCTTCTTGAAATTAGGTAGAATCCACAGCCTCCTTTGGCCTGGTGATTCTTCAGGTGAACTACAAGTTACATGACAAACCACCTCTTGTCCTTTTGAAGGTATATCTGATGAGCTTAATTCAATAGCTGTTAATTCATGTACTGGAAGAGCCTGTGTGTACTTATTTGGTACAACTACTCTCTGAGATCTATGAAAAGCTTTGTGTATATTTCAGACCTCTCCAAGATTTATCTTTTCGAGAATCAAAAACCTAGGATTGCTTAGACTGCTTCTTGAAGGAAAAGCTATTACATATTTTGATTATCCTTTTAGGAGCCTTTTCTGGTTCTGTTACCTCTTTTTGAGATAAGGGGAATAAAAAAATACAGTGTTAAGGGTAAACATATATAGAAACACAGATTTATACAATGGTTCGATGATGTTCCTGTACTTAGTTCTAACACTTGATTTATTTTTTTGAGAAGAATCAAGGACCAAACTGCTGTTTTCATGGGACTGTCATAACCCAAAATCTCATTCCTGAGTAATACAATGGTCACTTTAGACCCCATCAATTTATGAGGACTGCAGGCTTTCTGCCTCCATGTAGATCACTTTATTTGTTGAATGTCACCTGACATTCTTCTCACACCTGACACTCTTATCACCTGACATTCAGCCTCACAGTGTCCCTCCGTGAATCTTTAGTCTGTACTGTTTTGAATAATTGGGTGTTATTCACTGCTCAACTTTGCAACAGCAGATCCACAACAGATCCCTGAGAAATTTTGGCAAGTGGCCTCCCTCCCTCCCCCCACCATTTAATCTTACCCTCTGTTTCCTGAAACTTAACCAATCACTTGTCTGTACAAGGATTTCCTTTTTCTGTCATGACCACTTGCTTTTCACAAGGGTTTGAAGAATTTTGTAGAAAGCTTTCTGAAAGTCCACCTTGACTATGCTTTTATGGGTCTTTTTGTGGCAATCATGGCTACTTCAGAAATGCTGAATTTTATATGATCATATGTCTGTGCAGATGTAGAATTTCTTCAGCTGTAGAACAAAGCATAGAGCAGCTGAAGTCTAAACTCCGTACTTAGTGTCCAGTTTCTGATTTATACTTGGTTTTTTAATCCAGAATTGCATTTTTTCCCAGAATTCTCAGCATCATAGAAGATGCCATCCGTTCCCTGTATCGCTGCGTAACATTGACATTAGCAGTGACTAGTCCTTCACTAAATCACAGTACAGTGTCTCATGCTGGATATCTAAAATGGAATGTTTCTGGAATGTGTAAGTATTCTAGCAGAGGCACTCCATGGCTGAAGCAGCAGTAGAATTACATTTACTGAGCTGGCAGTCTTCTGCTTATAATGAGAAAATCCTTGCCTTGTTCAAATTTCTGCAACAAATGATGTTGTAGAGTCTACAGATCTGTATTACAGATGAATTTCCTGTGTTTTGTATTGCGTGAGTCAAGAATTGTTGCACTGCCATTGTCGTCACTGTCAATAGACTTAGGAAGGAGAAGTTAAGATCATTACCAGGGAAGTTCCTTTCTTACTTCAAATTTGAAGTTAGTGCTTATGACACCAGCAAGTCCTCCAGCACTACTCAGCATAGTATGGCAGGCAGAGAGTTCAGCAAAGGCCAGAAATGCCCACATTGATCCAAATAATGACATATTGCCAAAAAGCAGCAGTGTGACAGCATGCCATTTTTAAGTGTTATTCACTGACTGTACTCTTACTACTCTGTCCAGGATTCATGTGCAAATGTTGGTGCTGTGTAAATGATTTTTGCTCTTGCATTTTAAACTACACATATCCATCTTCTGAGATAATTTGAAAAAAAAAAATACTGTGTTGAAATGTCTGGAGACCAGAAAGTAAAATAAAATGTGTAACATGAAAGAGCATGGAAAATTCTCATTTTCCCACTGTTTTATTGTAGCGGAAAAGCTGGGCTTGGAAAGAGGTGAGTTATGCACATGGGTTCTTATTCGTGTCTGGAGTAGAACTGGGTTTGATCACTGTCTCCTGACATCCTGAACGTTCCCCAGCATTTGTTGGTAGTTAGCACATGCAGGGGTGTGCCCCAAAGGTTGTGGTAGCCCAGATAGTCAAAATGCTTCTCCCTGCTGCAGCTTTAGAAAAGCGATAAATTAAAACCAAACATAGGGTATACAATTGTCAGTAGATAATAAAGTACAGTAGATAGTTGTCTGTCCTACTGCTTCTGTGCTTCAAGGAGAAGGCACAGAGTGAGGAAAAGGGAATGGACAAGAGGAAGGAGAGAAGGGAAATGAAGGTTTCCTTCAAACAGTAGCCATCCTCTCATGCTTCTGTTCCTTTTGGCATTTCCCAAGGAGGAATCTCAAAAGACTGTCAGGATTTCTATTAACACTGTATAGTACATTAAGACTTGCACTTGTTCCAGTATTGCTGTGTGTAAAGCTGTTTTACTACTTGCACAAGTGGAGTTCTTAATTGGTGTATTTAGAGTACTTGCTTACTGTAATTAGGAAAGAAAACTTACTGTAACTAGCAAAGAAAACTGAAAAGGAAGAAAAATAGGGCAAGGGAAGGGAAAACAGATAAATAGATCTAAAAAGCATATGTGATAGACTGATTTGTAGGAATGATCATGTACATGCATGCACATATTTGTACAAATCTCTCACCACCACCCCCAGTTGCTTGCATATGTGGGATAATTTTTCCATTGGCAAAGGAGAACTTCCTACAGAAGTTGGCTTTTAGGATCTTTTAGTATAAGCCATATAGCTGAAAGTAGAACAGGAAAAACAGGGGAGTGTGTAGATTTTGTGCAGCTATGGAAGAAGGCAGCCTTTCTTATGGGTCTTAACATGTTGACTTCTGGTGGTGTTTTTATATGCAGTTACTAATTCAGTTGAACAGATTTTAAATTTATGTGCAGATAGAATCTTAAGTGAAGAACAGGAAGATCAGATAGTAGATTTTATTTCTCATTTTCCCAGTAACATCTATTTTCACCCAGACTGTGATGGATGTGTGTTAGATGCTATACCTTGGTGTGGATGGACCTCAAGATGATGATTCACAACTGGGGCTGGCCAGCTACTGTTGCTCTCCTTCTGGATGTTAGACATTGCAGTCTTGAGGTCAATAACTAGATGAGATGGTGACTGTTCCAGACATCGGGAATCTGTGTAACAGTTTCTAGTGCGGGTTGAGAATATAATGTCCAATAAGTGGTAAACAGAAAAAAAGCTTTTTTAGGTATAAATAATTAAACTAGTTATGTGGTAATCATTCCAATCATTCCTCTTTGTGACCATTTCTCAAGCTGGTGAGTATTTATCTGTTATGGATATGCTAGTTTGGGATTTTTCAAAGTTACTGATAGGGTTAGTATTTATGCAGTCCCTACCACTTGTTCTTTGAAATATGTGACTCCTGTAACTTAAAGCCATGTCAGAAACTATTAACTGTTCTCGCATCCCCTTGTCTGACCGCTGTAGAGCATGCTTGTTAGCTGACTGCACTTTCTTGGAACCGTTCCTCCTTCCTAAGGAGATCAGAGGATTTATAGCTGTTTCATACGACACTTCTCATCCAAAGAACTTTGTACACGTTCCTCATTTTTAATCAGTTTGCTTATAGAAGAATAAGTCCTCCATTACTGAAGTTCAGTAACCCCTGGTGTGAGGACTACACACAGCAGACCTTTTTAAAAGCAAACTTCAGGGATCTGCTAATGAGTTGGGTGGTTTGTGGAAACTCTCACGTGTCCTGTGTTGTTTTTTAGGAGTTCTGATGTACCTCTTGTTGCCGCTTTGGCAATTTTATTAGCTCTGTTATCACTCTGCATGCCAGCAGCACATCTGCTTCCTGTTTTCTCTGATATAGGTGAATGCAGGTCTTCTCATTATACTCCACCTGTGATAAGTTCTGTGATCTATGGAACTGACTTTTTTTTCCCCATATATTTAAAATAATTAATGTAGGTTTAGACCCAAAAAACTCTCTGTATTTTGTGTCCAGTACTAATTTTCTTGAATTTGTGGTTAATACTGACTGCAGTTAAAGTACCACTAAGCTCAGGAACATGTGGCTTTGTTCTGTTTTTGCTGTATCACCTGCTTGAAGAGTTGTGCAGTTCTCATTCTGATGAGTGTACGTAACAGGGATTGTGATGGTGCTTATGAAGGCCCTTCCTCATCAGTTTCCAGAAGAGTGGACAATGATAACGGTGCATGGAGGTGGATCCAAATTAGTAGGTTTTTTCAAACTTCTTTGTGATTTTCTTCCATGACAGTGGCTTTGCAAAGATGTTGTTAGCCTACAGATTGGATTTGTTGTAGCATTCTGGTGACCTATTAAATTTGCAGGTAAGATTAATGTAAATAAAATGTTTAAGAACCCACTAGACTTTCAGTTTTGCATTGAAGCTTGACAGCACTGTAGACAGTGTCACGTCACACCACAGTTAAGGTTGGAGGAAATCTTGGGGGTCTCTGGTCTGAGGTCCTGCTCAAAGCAGAGTCAGCAAGAAGGTCAGACCATGTGGATGAGGGATTTTTGCAGTCTGTCTTGAAAACCTACAAGAACAGACACTGCACAGCGCTTCTCGGCAACCTGCACCTCTGCTGCCCTGTCCCAGTGGGAAGAAAAGTTTACCTTTATCTCCAGTCTGAACTTACCTTGTTTCAGCTTGTGCACATTGTCTCTCAGCCACCATGACAGAACCTGGCTTTGTCTTGTCAGTGACCTGCCTGCAGGCAGGAGAAGGCTGCTCTGATGTGTGCCCAAAAGCCTTCCCTTCTTCATGCTGAAGCAGCCCTGTCCCTCAAAGCCTCCTTGTGAGGTGCTTCAGCCCCTGAGCACCCTGGTTGGACCTCTGCTGGGCTTGCTCCAGTTTGGCAATATCCTGGACCTGGCAGCCCAAACCAGAGGACTCAGTACCCAGGTGAAGTCTAAGAAGTGTTGAGTCAAGGGACATCATTGCTCATCTCCACCTCCTGGTTGTGCCTGAGCCTGGATAGCACTGGATGCTGCTGGCCTTTGCTGCTGCCAGACCCAGGGTAGCTGATGTGGTCCAGGACCCCAAGGACTTTTTTGCAGAGCTGCTGCCCAGGCAGGCAGTGTCTAGCCTGGACCACTGGGGCTCTGACTTCCCGGTGCTGTGCTGAGCTGCACAAGGCC
The DNA here is from genome assembly GCA_013400055.1 of Nycticryphes semicollaris. Lineage (NCBI taxonomy): Eukaryota > Metazoa > Chordata > Aves > Charadriiformes > Rostratulidae > Nycticryphes > Nycticryphes semicollaris. The sequence goes on along the minus strand of VXBJ01000189.1, from coordinate 17,775 downwards.
GTGTTACTCCACCCTGCCCAGGTCCTTTTCTCCCAGTGCATTGGTTGTTCCTCCCAGCTTGGTGTCATCTGCCAACTTGACAGGAGTGGCTTTTCCCAGGTCACTGATAAAGTTGTCAAGCAGGACAGGTCACAGATTAAGCCCCTGTAGTTCTCCACTTTGTTACTGTGGTTCAGATAGATTACAAGCCATTAACTGCTACCTCTAAGCCAATCATCCAACCAATTTTTACCTATCTGAAGTTGTCTGCCTAAGCAGACTGTAATGTTTTTCCTCTTGTAGAAGTCTTGGTCTGTGACTTTCCCAGGGACAAAAATTCAGGCTGTAGTTCCCTGGAAAATTCTGGCTTTATTTTTGAAGATGGCATGACACAGGCATTTTTGCACTTGTTTGGGGCTTCTCCCGTCTTGATCACCAGGGATAGCAGCCAGCAACATCTTTGGGTGCAACCTGTCTGTGGGTCACAGTCTGTCATGTAATCCCTGACTCTGTTTTCACCCACTGCTGGAAATTATTCTTGTGGACATTCTCTGGGTGATCTTCTTGTCACAGTAGTGAGGACAGCAGTTTTTCTGAAGAGGAAAGGATTAAGTGTCTTAAAACTGTATTGCAGCAGTGTAAAGCACAGCAAACAGGCAAATGTCAAGTAAGGTCTTTTGAAAAATCAATGTTTTTGGTTTATTTTCTGACCACTTCTTGTAGTCCCTCAATATCATTATAATTATTAATTTAAAGAAAATACCTAAGCATGACTAAGGTTCAGATACCTATGACATTTAATGGTTGGTCTTAAGCAAGTGAAAGCCAAGGTGATCATTGGATCATTCAAACTTCTTTTACTCCTTGGGAGGAAGAAATGGTCGCAAAACTTGTCCAATTTCCTTCCGAATTAATAGAGCGTGAAGTT
>VXBJ01000188.1:259948-282891 GCA_013400055.1 Nycticryphes semicollaris | reverse complement strand
TGCCCACCCCAAGCCCCCCTGCCACCCTTCCCCTCCTGTCCTGCAGAGGTGCTGGACGGGGTAGGAATTAGCGGTGACGGGGGCTTGATGCCACGCGGGCGGCAAAAATAGATGTGGTTGGACTGTGATGATGCAAAGGCAGAAGAATCCTTTCTCCTCCGATTTCTTCGTCTTCGCTTTCAGCACGGCTCCTGCCCGGGCTGCCATGTGGTGGTGGGGCTGGGGGCTCTTCCACCCCCAGCGCATTTTTTTTCTTTTTTTTTTGGGGGGAGGGTTGTGTGCTTTTAGGCTGAAACGTGGTGGTGATGTCCTTTTGAAAAAAAAAGAAAAAAAAGAAAAAAAGAAAAAAGCTTACCCTCCTTCGGGTTAGTAATTAGTCCTCAGTGAGGAGCCGTTGGTGGTAACGGGGCAAGGAGCTGCCCTTCCAGCCCCTGGGGTCACTGCCACTGGGAAGGGGCAGGAGAAACCTGAGGTTCCTGAAGTAATTAGTGCCCACAGATTGCAATACTCATTGATGACTTGTCACTTGGCCTTCTGCGGGAGCTGGAGGTGATCGTAGGAAGCCTCCTGCCGCTACCTTGCATGATCTCATCCCTCCCACCCCTGGTTTTTGGCTCTGCGGAAGGAGCTCAACAACCATCTCCAGATGTTTCTCCAACCCTACGGAGCCAGCACTCTCTTCCCCCAAGTTTTGGGGGACTGGTCTTGAGCAGGATGAGGTGATCGCTTGGAAGTAGGTTCTTTGGGGAGGGGTTTGTGAAGAGCACTGCTAGAAAATAAGGTCCTGCAGGTGGGATGTGCGGAGAGATCATTCCTCTTGGAAAAAAGGTGCTGACAGGGAACAAGCCCGGGAGGCGGCGGCGGCGGCAGTGGCGAGACTGATAAAAAAAAAAAAGAGCAAAACAACGTGAGAGCAAGGGAAGGCCGAAGGAGGGTTTGTTTAGTCTGGAGGAGAGCGAGATTACGGCCCCGTGTGTGCGTGAAGGGCTGCTGGGGGAAAAAAAAACAGGAGAAATTAGGAGAAAAAGAAATCCCAAGTGGTTGGTGGGATCAGACAGGGGAACAGGAGGAGGTGGTGCCATTCCTTGGCTGTGAGTTTTGGGAGGAGGCAGCAGGGACATCTGGGGCCACCTGGCCCCAGGGCATTCCCGAGTCCCCTTCAAGCTTGGGATAAGTGGGATGGCCCATAACTCTGCTTTACCCTGAGCCTTTGGTAAGCCTGTCGATCAGGTTTCATCATCCTTTTCTGATGAACTGGTCTTATTGGGACCTGTCCTCAGGGTCCCAGTTGTTAACAGATATTTTGGGGGAAGCCTGTTGTGATCCCTCCTTGAGTCTGGAGCATCCATCCCCAAAGGGTGATTGGGAATGGGATAAAGGTGGGTCCTGCCTCAGACCAGAAGGAAGGCGACAGTGAAACCATCACATTTCCATCAGCAGAGGCTCCAGAAGTTGTGGTGTTCTTTGGTAGAGGTGGCACCAAGCTGGACTTGGGAGATGATCCTAAGGGAGATGCTGCCCAGGAGCCATCTCCCACTGTCACCAGGCGTCAGGGAAGCAGAGAAACAATCCTCAGGGGCTGGAGGGGACGCGAAAGCATCGGTGGTCAAACGTAACCTCTGGCTGTGGTTCTGCCAGCAGCCAAGAAAACCCCAGGCCTGCTCTTTGCAGCCCAACATGGCTGGGTTAGAGCCTGCTCGCAGGGGTGGGTGGAAGGACTCCATGATCTTAAAAGATTGTTTCCAACCTAAAATGATTCTAGGCAGTGGGAGGAAAATTGGCCAGACCACCTACTCGTTATGCTGAGGGGCTGGCTGAAAGAGTTGGGGGTGTTCAGCCTGGAGAAGAGAAGGCTCCAGGGAGACCTTGGAGCCCCTTCCAATCCCTAAAGGGGCTCTGGGAGAGATGGGGAGGGACTCTGGATCAGGGAGGGGAGCCATAGGAGGAGGGGGAAGGGTTTGGCCCTGAAAGAGGGGAGATTGAGATGAGATGTGGGGAAGAACTTCTTTGGTGTGAGGGTGGTGAGAGCCTGGCCCAGAGAAGCTGTGGCTGCCCCATCCCTGGAGGGGTTCAAGGACAGACTGGAGGAGGTTTGGAGCAACCTGGTGTGGAGGGAGGTGTCCCTGCCCAGGGCAGGGGATGGCACTGTGAGGTCTTTAAGGTCCCTTCCCATCCAAACTGTTCTGTGATTGCCTTAATCCAGTGGGAAAAGCCCAAGTACCCGGCTGAGGTGGAACCCACCTCTCCAACCTGCCCGTTCTCCATGAATCCTCAGGGATATTTTTCACTCATTCATCCCTGCAGGAGAAATCTCAGCAGAGCTTTGTCCCATCCCTGCCCCAAATGGGTTTCGGGGGCAAGGTGGGATGCAGCCGCTCATCACTCTGACCCAAAATTTAACTCTAATGAAATCAAGGGACTTTCTTGAAAAGTCTCTTTTGGCTTGTAGAAACCTCCCAGGCACAGAAACAGAGCGGCTGCTCTGAGGGTGAGGGAAGAGCAGGACAGCACCGGCCCCAGTCAGCAGTGTCCTCCCCGGTGGGGTGGGATTGGATTATCCACCACGAACTGAGTGAAAGGGAGTCAAAAACAATTTTGGATATGGTGTGAAAAATCAAAAAAACCCAAAAAACCAACAAACCAAAACCATTTCTGCACTTCCCAAGCCACGGAGGAGTCACTTTGCTCACCGTTCACGAGGGCATGAGTGAAAATGTACTCACTACGAAGGGAATTTCGGAAGCTTTCAGGTCATCAGCCCTTCAAACTGAGGGAATGGTGAGATGGAATGTAAGGAGCATGGCAGGGTGGTTGAATTAATGACTGGTTCTCCATGAATTACACCTGTACAGGGACCCAGTGCGACTGAAAAATTATGTTCTTAAGGATGGGAAGGATGGACAGAGGCCACCAGATGTGATGTCCCTGTAGCTCCTCCCAACAGGCTCATCTGGACACCGGAATCGAGTGCACCCTCAGTCAGTTTGCAGATAACAGCAAGTTGGGTGGGAGTGCTGACCTGCTGGAAGAAAGGCTTTGCAGAGGGATGTGGACAGGCTGGATGGATGGGTTGAGGCCAACAGAATGAGGTTCACCAAGGCCAAGTGCCAGTCCCTTGGTTCCCACCAACCCCCTGCAGCGCTCCAGGCTGGGGGCAGAGTGGCTGGAGCTGCCTGGCAGAAAAGGACCTGGGGGTGCTGGTGGACTGTGGGCTGAACATGAGCCAGCAGTGTGCCCAGGTGGCCAAGAAGGCCACCAGCATCCTGGCCTGTGTCAGGAACACTGAGGGGAGTAGGACACAGGAGAGGATTGTCCCCCTGGGCACCAGAGAGGCCTCAAGGGCTGTGTCCAGTTTTGGGCCCCTTCACGCAAAAAAGCCATTGAGGGGCTGGAGTGGTTCCAGAGAAGGGCAACAGAGGTGGTGAGGGGTCTGGAGAACAAGTCTTGTGAGGAAAGGCTGAGGGAGCTGGGGGGGTTCAGCATGGAGGAGGCTGAGGGGAGACCTTCTCACTCTCTCCAGCTCCCTGAAAAGAGGGGGTAGCCAGGGGGGGTCGGTCTCTTCTCCCAAGGAACAGGCAACGGGACAAGAAGAAACGGCCTCAAGTTGCACCAGGTGAGGTTCAGGTTGGAGATCAGGGAAAATGTTTCCATGGAAAGGGTTCTGAAGCCTTGGACTGGGCTGCTCAGGGCAGGGTTTGAGGCCCCATCCTAGAGGGATTCAAAAGCTGGGTTGACACAGTGCTCAGTGACATGGGTTAGTGATGGTTTCTATCAGAGTCAGGTTGATGGTTGGACTCGATGATCTTAGAGGTCCCTTCCAACCCAGACAAATCTATCATCCTATGATTTTGCGGGCTCTCCTGATGTGATCTTGAAGGTAGGAAGTCTGGGACCCAGCAAGCCCTACCTGAGCAGGGACAATAGAAGGATCAGCTTCTCTTGGCTGGGAAAGCAGGTCCGTGAGTGCAGGAGTCCCTGCCTTTTGTGCCATTGATTTGCTAGAACTGAAAGGCGAACCACGAAGTAAGTTGTTTGAACCCAAATTAAGGGGTTGCTGGGAGAAAAAAAAAAGAAAACAACCCAGATTTTTAGGAACTCATGAGGTTCTGCAGAGCTGAGATCAGCTGCTGGTGCAAGAGGCATCAGGACAGTCACCTCTCCATCCCATTTTAAGATGCTCTTAAGACCCAGTTTCAAGTTATTTTCTATCTGTCAGCCCCATTTTTTCCCCCTGTTGTTTTCCTGAACTTACAGAAACCATGACTGCCCCTGAGGGTATCAAGCCTTGTTCAGCCACTCCCTCCAGCTCCACCAGCCCTCGGGGGAACTCTCCTGCTCCTCCTCCTGCCTGGGGCAGGGGGACACCAGGGGAGATGCTGTGGGGTTGGTGGGGGAGCTGGGGGTGTCTCTCCCCCTGGGGGAGGCACAAAGGGAGCCGGAGGAAACTCCACCTGCACAGGGTGGGGGAGAGAGGGCACTGAGGTGGCCCCATTTCCTTTTTCCATGTGCTTTTTTTTTTTTTTAAATAAAAAAGAAAAAAAATAACAAACACCCTTTATTTGTTTTCCTCTTGCCGGGAAAACAGGTCAGCAAAAGGCATGGCCTTTCACAGATGGGTGCTCAGGCAGCCACGGGGGGCAGAGAATGCTCCCCTGCCCCTGGTAGGGAGGGAATTCTGCCGAGGTTGGGGGTATCCAACCCATCCCTTGCCCTCGGCGGCGCCGGCACGGCGTGAGGACATCACCCAGCCGTGATTCAGAGGGTTCACATACCACAGCCATCTGTCATCCCCCACTGCCGCCGCCGCCTCGCAGGGCAACATGACACACGCCGGGGCGAGCATCTGACCGGGGGCTCTTTCTGGACCCAGGAGTGATTCAGCAGCAGGAAACATCCAGACAAAAAGCTCTCCCCGCCCCAGGGAAATGGATTAAATTGGACCAAAATGGATTTGGAGGGTGCAGCTTGGCACGCCACCTCCTGCAGCCCCTCTGTCCTTCCTGGGGGAGGAAAAGGGCGCTTTCAACCCTGAGGGGAGCAGGGAGTACCCCAAGAACTGGGTACCACTGTGGAGGGCAGGGGTGAGAGGATGCTCTCCCGGCAGCAAGAAGCCATGAGATGAGGTCAGCTGCCAGGAACGCCCCTCACCACCACCAGTTGAGAAATCCCCATTTGGCTAAAAAGACACTTACTGAAGAAAGCAAATTCTCCACTCCCCCTGCCCCGTCTTGTCAACCTCTGCCTGAGTGATTCAAAGCAAGCCCAAGCCCGTGACTAAGAGAATGTGGTCTCAGAAGAATGAGGAGACCATCAGAGAAAGGTCAGCTCCACACCATCACCAGGAACACCCTGCCACCATTCCTGGGGGATGCTCCCAGCAGCCAAATGGGAGCACCATCCACCCAGCCCTGCACTGCTGATAGTTGAGGGATAAAATCCCCACTGACACCCCGTTGTCCATTTTGGATCATGAAAAAAAGAGAGGGAGGCACAAAAATATACCCTGGTGCCCGTGGAAACCTCCATGGTGTCCTGCTGTCAGCCTCCTTCCTCTGCAGGGCTTGGTTCTTCCACCTCGTGCCATGGCAAGGGCTGCCATCCAGAGCAAGAGGGAAACGTGTTTCCTTCCCTCCACCGGTGGAGAACATTTCCTGAGCCCAGAAATAATTAGATCATAGCTGTAATTGCACAGACTTACAGGCTTATCACTTAAATCCCAGGCTGCAGTGGCTTTGGTGGCATGTCTCTTTCCAGCCAGGTGGCAGCAGAGCAGCTCGTGCAGCCACGTTTTCAATTCTTTAAGAAAAGCTGCAGGGTCTGGCTCCTCGCCGTCCATCCTCTGCTGAAAGCTCTTGGAAAACCTTCAGCTCAGGAGGAGTTAAGAAAACCCAAAGCAGTGCAAGCGTGAGGGGGTGCTCAAGGAAGAAGATCCGCACCGATGGTACCACCTTAAACCCATGGGCAGCCCGACCTGTGGAATGCTCTGAGCCATCCTGCTCTGTCCTGCCAGCCCCCAGCTCCGAGAGAAACTCACGGCAGGAATCAGAAAGGAGTCAAGAGTAGAAACCGCCGAGAACTTCCACACGAAGATCTAACTCCATCTGGAAACCCCAGGGAGACAAGAGATGAGGGAACTGGCAGAGAAAGTCACAGAGGGCGGTTGGTCTCTTCCCCCTTCCCATACAGGGAGAACATCAAATCAAAGGTCAAGAGGCTGCAGGTCCTCTTAGACCATGCCAAAAGTATGGAAACTGATACGCAAGGGGGAAATTAATCCATTGATTAAATCAATAAAGAGAGGAGCTTGCGTTCAGGAGCAGAGAGAAGAGCGGCAGACATAGCTCAGCATCTCGTCACTCTTGTTGTCTTGGTCCATCACGCTCGGTGACCGTTGGGAGATACGGCACAAGGCGGAGGGAAGGTCTAGTCTGAGAAAAATACCTTCAAATCCCACAGAGAACTTCCCCATAAGCCCACTTCAGGAGTTCTAGTGCATTTTTAGCCCCTTTAAAAAGAAGGACGATCATCAGTGAAAAAATAAGCACGAACTGTCCTGCAAGAGGCAATTAGAAAAAAATAAAAAAAACCCAGAAAAAAACAAAACTTCTTTTTATTTTTTTTTTAACTTTTTGAAAGCATTTGACACAGGTTTTGATCTTCAGAATACCTTGGATATCAGTAGAAAAAAAACCAAACCAAACAACAACTTAACAGTTTTGTCTTTACAATAGAAACCTTTCAGGAGTCAAAATTGAGACTTAGAAAAAAAAAAATACATGCAAAACATACTCCTTCCAAAACACAACTTGAAACAAAGCACCGAACTACACAAATAATGCAGAATGAAACAGCATCGAACATCACGGAAGTAGTCTTTGTAAAAGGTGGAAAAGTCACCTAATTCCCTAGGCACTGGTCACTTGTTTCAACAGAAGAGACAATAAAAAAAACCCCAAACATTATTGTCCACAAACTTGCAGTTTCAACTCAAAGGCTGCAGGCTAGGAACTCCTCTACCACATCATGCTTTAATAGCGACCTGGAAGAAAAAAATAAAACATGAAAGCAACCAACAAAATCTGTATGGTATTAAACTGCCATGGAATGCCAGGTTCTTCCAGAGTTCTGTCTGAAAAATGATCATTTCCTTCTATGATTCCATTTCGGGTATTAGGAATAGGTTCCTTACTCTGAGGGTGGTGGAACACTGGAATGGGTTGCGCAGGGAGGTGATGGAGGCCCCTTCTCCTTCCGAGGAGGCCCTGGGCAACCTTGTCTAGTTGGGGATGTCCCTGCTGACTGCGGGGAGGTGGAACTAGATGAGTGANTGCTCTAGGTGTTCCTGCTCCGGCAGGGGGATTGGACTGGATGAGCTTTCAAGGTCCCTTCCAATCCCTGAGATTCTGTGATGATCCTAGAGGTCCCTTCCGGCCTGGACCATTCTATGATTCTAAATTCACTGCCATCCCTCAACTCCAGATGAAATTCCAGAGCCTTAGGACTTGGCTATGACCCAGTCCAACCAGTACGGTCCTTTGGGCAGAAACCCCCCAATTCCTGCCATGCCCAGGGCTGAGTTTCCACGCACAAGGGGAACCTGGAGCACGACCGGTCCCTTGGTGGCCTGGTTTCCCTGCCTGGCATTGACAGTGGTTACACTCGTCTGCGTTTAGATACCAAATTGAAAAGGCAACCTATTAATCCACTCGGAAGCCCTTACACAGGGAACATGCTAGGAAAACCAGTGCTTTTATTTGCCTTCTGCCATCAAAACGCAGCTTTAGATATGCAAATAAGCAATTAAGGGAAAAAAAAAAATTTAAAAAGCACTATTTGGAACCTCAGATATAGCCTGGGTTGTTCTTTGGCAAGGTGTGGTGGGAATTAGTTTCAGTGTTAGAACACTCAAGGCTTGGGAATTTGGCCTTGCTGTCCTTGAGGTAACCAAGGTGTCAACACACTGCAAACTCCTGCTTTGACAGGGTTTTGGAGAGAGAAAAAAAAAAAAGATGGTGCCTCAGACCTTTTTTTATTTTGTTTTTTAACAAGCCAGACTACCTGTTTTTTTGGGTTGGGTTTTTTTTTTTTTTTTTTGCAAACTAAATATTTGCTCTCTCTTCAAGGTTACCAGTTGCTCAATGAAAGATTAAAGGAAACCTTGGTTTGACAATCAAACGTAATAACCACATTGAGGTCCAACAGTCTTCCTGGAGGCAAAACCTCCGAAGAAGAGGTCGAGGCAAAGTGGAAATTCGCTTTTAATAGGGGAGCTGTGCCGGGTACTTACGAGGTGAATAGGATCGGGATCTGGATCGGGATCTGTAGCCCCCGCGGCTGTAGTATGGGGATGGCGATCGCCTCCTGCAGAAGAGGACAACATCATCAAAAAAAACCAAACCAGCCCTTCGTTAAAGCCTGTGGCAGCAGCTCTATGGAGACCTCGAACCCAATCCTGGTGTCATGAGTGTCGTTGGGAATGCTATAACTCAACTTGTCTCCCGTGGATAACAGAGCAGAGATCTGATTTTTTATTTATTACAGATGAATGTTACTTTGGACTAATAAAAGCTCTCCTGCACTCACAACTTGACCACCCATGACTTTATAGTGTTTCCAGCCAAGAGCACCCCAAGAAGCAGCGCACTCCAAGTCACAGCTTCACTCTGAAGACGAAGTGTTGATTTAACACTACCACCAAACCCGCTCCAACACAGGCAACTCCCAAGTTCTGCCTTTCCTTGCCTAATTCCACTCATCTCCAAATAAATAAAAATAATCCCCAAACGTCTGAGGATATTAATTTCTTGGCATCGATGACAAATTTTTCCTGCCAAAGCTGCACTAACCTCATCCCTTTATATCCCGATGAACTGCTCACTGAAGAGCTCAGCATCCACCCAGACTCTGTCAATGTGTTTAAAGGTATCACTGGGGTTTGGAAAGGACCTCTGGAGACCACCTAGTCCAACCCCCTGCCACAGCAGGTCCACCCAGAACAGGTCCCACAGGAACTTCTCCAGGTGGGGTTTGGAATGTCTCCAGAGATGGAGACTCCACCACCTCTCTGGGCAGCCTCTGCCAGGGCTCTGCCACCCTCAAAGTCAAGAAGTTCCTCCTCAGGTTTAGATGGAACTTCTTATGTTCCAGTTTGTACCCATTCCCTCTTGTCCTCTCACTGGGCACCACTGGAAAAAGCCTGGCCCCATCCTCCTGACACCCACCCTTCAAGTATTTCTAGGTGTTGATCAGATCCCCCCTCAGCCTTCTCTTCTCCACACTAAAAAGACCCAAATCCCTCAGCCTTTCCTCACCAGAGAGGTTCTCCAGGCCCCTCATCATCTTTGTAGCCCTCTGCTGTACCCTCTCCATCAGCTCCCTGTCTTTCTGGAACTGGGGAGCCCCAGGGCAACCTGATACCGTGGAGGAAGCCACTTCTGCCTAGCTACTACAGAGGCAGTTCCAGGAGCAACCAGCCTGGATCCAGTGGAGGAGAAAGTCTGGAAGCCATCCCACTCATCTTGCTTTCTGTCCTTAAATGCTTGAGTCAGCCTTCTCCAGTGCGGAAAGGCCCAAGTCCCTCAGCCTTTACTCATCAGAGAGATGCTCTAGGCTGCTCAGCCTCTTTATAGCCCTAGACATAATTTAGAGAATACTCAAAAAACCCCATCTTTTCTATTTCCACTGTGGACCAGATGCCGAAAGCTTTCATGTCGTACCTGTAAAACTGATCCCTGTCCTGAACAGCTCTCCATCCTCCTCCTCCTCCGCCGCCACCTCCTCTGTGAACACAAAAAATAAGCAGAAAGAATTTTGAAAAATTGAAAAACAAACAAGAAGTTTGTCGTACAAGCAAAAAAACAACCAAAAAACAAACCCCAAAACCAAACCACCACCAAACCCCATCATCAAGTCCAAGGAAATGATGCGAAGAGAAGGACACGTTGGTTCTCACACTGCAGGACACTGAATCACTTCGTTAACTTTCTTTTTATGTATTCCTGGAATAAACTTGGTGTCAAGAAGCAGTTAAGGAGCACTCAGGTTCCAGCTGACTAAGACCACTACGTAGACAGTTTCTATTCTCAGATGCTTACCCCCACTTAAGGAAAGCAACTTTTTTTTTTTTTTTTTTTTTTAAGTAGAAAGATCAATTCACTGCCTTGAAAAAAATAAATATTGATTCCAAGGTGGAGACAGGGAGAAAAATCCCCACACTCGCGTGTTTTAACACTTCATGGTCCTGTTTACAGAGGGGCATTGAAGAAGCGGGGTAAAGCTGGAACAGTCGGGTGTAGTATTTAAGGAGATCGAGTGGTTGGGCTGGTACCTCCACAGATTTAGATACAGCAAAGCATTACCAGGAGGAGACCAGATCAAGTTTGGATTATGGGAGAGTCACTGCCACCGATGTCTCACAGCAGCTCAAAAAAAAAAAGGCCATAAATCACGAGAAGCACAAAGAACCCCCAAATGCTGCACCACGCTTTCAAACACCAGGCCCCCAGCCCCTTGCTAGTGTCCAAATTCTGATTTTTTTTTCATGGTCTCCAGTTTTGCAGACACTTTGTCAAGTTCACAGACAATTTTTTCCAGCCAAGATTAAGCATGCCACAGCAAAGCAAAGGTTTTAACATGACAATTCCCATCTGAAATGGTATTTCCCTTAAGGCTTCACCTCACAGAAGGAAAGGAAGGCCAAGGAATTGTTACAAATGGATTTTCTAGGGTGCATCTCTAACAATTCTACCTTTCCCTTCCTCAAGGAAGCATCCCAACGTACGCAACACCATTTACTCTCCTCTCTCCATCAAATGCCCAATACACCACGGTATTTTTTGAAGCAGCCACACACACTTGTGGCTTACTTTCACTCCCTCAGTATTGCTAGGAAAAGACACTAAAAAGACATTATAAAGGTTCTGCAGTGAGCTTTAAAACGTTGGGGGGGGGATTCTTGGGTTTTCTCCCCACCCTTTTTATTTTTTTTTTAAATAGGAAATGGAAATCACCATTCCTGGAATTTGTCGATAATCTGGGTATTTCCACCCCAAAGCCCTAGTTCACAACAGGAGGGAGGATGGGAAAGAGAATGTAGGAAGGTCAGAACATCTCCCCGTATGGGAACGCCTCGAAGAGCTGGACCAAAGTCTGGGCAGGCATTCTGCTATACTGCACTCAGACCAGCGCGCTGCCTGACACAGCCCGTCTTCTCAACCCACATCCTACCAGGCACTATCAGTCCCCAACTGTTCTCACACCAGTGCTCACCTGGAACCCACGTAATTACAACTTCTGATAACGTTTTACCAACATCTGAGCTGCTAGGTCACTCTCAGGAACGAAAGAGGTAACACTTCATGCACTGAAGACCAGGGTATGACCTTAAGTCTATACAAGGACCGAATCACATTTTGAGAAACAACAGATTTCAAGGACAACCAGGACACCCTGACTGACCCCTTGTGAAAGAACAAAGCTGTACCATGGGCAGAGAAGAACCTGATGAACTTCAACCAGGGCAAGTGCAGGGTGCTGCCACCTGGGGAGGAAGACCCCCTGCACCAGGACAGGTTGGGGGTGACCTGCTGGACAACAGCTCTGAGGAAAGAGACCTGGGAGTCCTGGTGGACAACAGGATGCCCATGAGCCAGCAATGGGCCCTGGTGGCCAAGAAGGCCAATGGCATCCTGGGGGGCATCAGGAAGAGTGTGGCCAGCAGGTAGAGGGAGGTCATCCTGCCCCTCTGTTCTGTCCGGGGGAGGCCCCATCTGGAGCTCTGGGTCCAGTTCTGGGCTCCCCAATTCAAGGAGGACAGGGTTGGAGAGGGTGCAGCAGAGGGCTACATTTCTACTACACCTAGAAAGCAACAGAGGAGTACAGGAAAAGCTAAGGTCACAGACTTGATTATTTCCTTTGTCTTTGAGCTGCAATGTGATCATGCAATTTAAATTAATTGAGTTCCATGAATACACGGTTGGGACCAATCACAAATCCACCTTTTTGGCAATTAATGAACTCTTGTCTTTGCATCCAACCTAACAACGTCCCAGGAATTGCGAGGGATTCACAGGACAAAAGTCTTGTTGCTAGTCTTAATGGAAAACGCAGAAGACAAACTTGCTCTACCACCAAACGCCGTTGTGTACCCACCACGTTTTCACCAGATTTTGTACCCGCTTTACTAGCCCTCTGGCCACGTGTATCACCACCTGAATATTCACCTTTTCCACAGAATCACAGAATCTCAGGGTTTGGAAGGGACCTTGAAAGCTCATCCAGTCCAATCCCCCTGCTGGAGCAGGAACACCTAGAGCAGGTCACACAGGAACGCCTCCAGGAGGGTTTGGAATGTCTCCAGAGAAGGAGACTCCACAACCTCTCTGGGCAGACCCTTCCAGTGTTCCCTCACCCTCACCAGGAAGAAGTTTTTCCTCATATTTAAGTGGAACCTCCTGTGTTCCAGCTTGTACCCATTGCCCCTTGTCCTATCACTGCCTGTCACTGAGAAGAGCCTGGCTCCATCCTCCTGACACTCACCCTTCCCATATTTATAAACATTCAGGAGGTCACCCCTCAGTCTCCTCTTCTCCAAGCTCAAGAGACCCAGCTCCCTCAGCCTTTCCTCCTGTGGGAGATGCTCCACTCCCTTCCTCATCTTTGTAGCCCTGCCCTGGACTCTCTCCAGCAGTTCCCTGTCCCTCTGGAACTGAGGGGCTCAGTACTATACACAACATTCCAGATGTGGGGGTCTCCCCAGGGCAGAGGAGAGGGGGAGGAGAACCTCTCTCCACCTACTAACCACCCCCCTTCTCATACATCCCAGGATGCCATTGGCCTTCTTGGCCACAAGGGCACAGTGCTGCCTCATGGGCATCCTGCTGCCCACCAGGACCCCCAGGTCCCTTTCCCCTACGCTGCTCTCCAACTGGTCACTTCCCAACCTACACTGGGACCTGGGGTTGTTCTTGCCCAGATGCAGACTCTACAGCCACCTACTACCCTGTCCAACACCCAAGTTTAGAGGGGAGACAGACACAAATAGGTGGTGTGAGGCCTTGAAGTACAACACACATTCATCCCAACAGAGTACGTTAAAAAAATGTTTTTAAATGCAAATGTCCAATAAAGAAGAGGTAACATTCCAATCTCTAATTCCTTATTTTTTCCCCAACATTTGAGGTGCCATAAATATTAGTAGGGGACTACTGAACTTCCCCACTTTTTGTCTATTCCCCTGTGATCAAAATCCAAGGCACTATGTTGTTGGCACCCTAACACCAACTCAAATATTGGGTCTGCACCTGTACTGCTGCCATTTCAATGCCAACAGATGAACCAATGAATGTTCCTTTTAAAATTCAAAGTATAGAGTTGCCTTTCAAAACTTAATGCAGATGAAAAAGACCACATGAGGGACTAACTCACGCCGTGGGTCAAACATCACAAAGTATTTCTCAATCTGACTCGTACTGAGCAGTCACTTTGGTGAAGATTCCAGACTGACAGCGAGTGCAAAAATATCTTCATGGAATCACAGAACCTTTATGGTTGGAAAAGGACCTCTGAGATCATTGAGTCCAACCATACACTCACAAAAAAAACTCCCTACAATCTCAGCCATTAGAGCATGCCCTCAAGTGCCACATCTACTCATTTCTGAAAGACCTCCAGGGATGGGGTCTCCACCACCTCCCTGGGCAGGCTGTTCCAGGGCCTGACCACCCTCTCAGTCAGGTCATTCTTCCTGAGATCTGATCTGAACCTCCCCTGCCCCAACTTCAGACCATTTCCTCTGCCCCTGCCATTATTCCTTGGGAGAAGAAGCCATTGCTACGTACCTTGACCTGCTTAACACTTAAGAGAGGTAGAAACGTAGATGAGAAAACTCAATTTAAAACGTGGTATGGTACTACAAATATTGTCTCACCTGTATGATCTGCTGTAATAGTCACGGTCATCATACCCTCTATCGTACCCTCTGTCATAGTAATCTCGTCGTCGTGAGCTGCCACTGCAAGTAGGGAAAGAGAATGGAACTTAAAAATGCGAAATCAACCCCTTCAATCACTGCTTTTTAATAATGCTTGAACTTTAAGATGGCTACTTTCCTCCTTGGTCTGAAACCTCTTGACCTTTTAGTACCGCAGGCACAAGAGGAACTCCATTCTGTGACAACTTTTAGCTCTCGGAAAGCTCCTTCTGGAAGAGCCCAAACCAACCTGCAGTCTCTCAGTGCAACATCAAGCTCCATAATCAGCAGTACCATGGCTGAATGTCTCGGGAAAGCCAACTGGGAAGCGGCCGGGGGAAAAGCCAACTGGTACAACCAGTTGAAGGTACACTGGGAAAAACTTAAAATGCTTTAGGAATCATCAAAGAAATCCCACTGTAGGCTTATTTAAATGTTCAGGTAGCTTGTGGCTGGGCTACAAACTAAGGAACACAGGTTTCTGCTGACTGTGATCCAGCCTGGCCCTAGATCAGTCACTGACAAGTGCTGTATTAATTAACTCCGCCTATCCAAAGAGCTGGAAAGACAGGCATTCCTACACATGGCTGTCCACATGTAGGTTTTGGGTTTTTTTTTCCCCCTGAAAACCCCCAAAACTCTAAAAAGCCACCTTTATCACTTGAAATCTTTAGTTTTCAGAAGCTTTGCCAGACAAACGCAGCAGTGGTAGCTCAGCTCTTTTCAAGGAGAAGGAAAAACCACAGAAAATCAGGTCTTTTAGAGGGGATATAGGAGAGTTTTTAACAAAAAAAAAGAAAAACAACCAAACAAACAAAACAAGGAACAAAAAAACCCCACCCCACCATGCAGGGAACTTACTAAGTGGGTCTTCCCATATAGATTCCAGGGGTAGGTGTGTGAGGTCTTTTTGTTATGGAGAAGTCTACCCGGATCCTTCTTCCATCCAGCTCCATTCCGTTGGCACGTTCCTTCGCCTAAACGGGAGCGATAAAACACAACTGGCTTTAGCTGTGGAATTTTATTACCACCCCACGTCTCTAACCACTGCTGCAGGTGTTGAGAGAAGCCCTAAAATGGCTCAGTTCAATCTTTTTTTTCTCCAGTACATCCTCAAAACCTACCCTAACCTCGGCCATAGTAATATCCTGAGTCGTCACTAAATCTGGAAGCAAAACACCGAAACCACTGGAGATTTGGGATTTTTTTCTGCCAACTAGCAGGACCAACATCCAAAACTCCAGCCTCATGCCACGTTTAGAAAAGGTGGTGCTGGCACCAGGAAGCAACGTACAGCCTGGCCTTTTATTTTCAGAACATTCCCCCGCTTTCAGGACAAAGTCAAGGGAACAGAATGCACTTGAGAGCTCTGAAACAGCCACCAGGCCGAAACATGCTGTTATTAAATTCAAGATCACAAGTGGAGCTAGGAAGGAACTCTCATCTCTTAATTAAAATCAGAGATCCTGTGTTTTATAGCACGAGGAGGACCTCTAGCACACAGGAGGTATCTTCTGAACTACCACACCAACACTGATTATGGAAGAAGATACCACAAACTCGCTTGTATTACGACTATTTCACACAGTCAACAGGAATTAACGTTCCTTTAGCATTTTAAAGGTCGATCAGTGACTTCTTCAGGCTGGATCCTGGTAGAAAACAGACACCTCGTCCAACTGAGAAGACAGAAAACGCACCCTATGTTCCTTTCTGTACCCCAAACCTACTTCCTTAGCATCCTCGACGTTTTCGAAGTACACAAAAGCGAATCCTCTGGAACGCCGAGACTGCTGATCGTATACAATGGAAACATCGGCGATTGGACCATATTTGGAGAAAACTTCTCGCAGATCTCTTTCTGTGGTGTACAGACTCAATCCAAACACGCCCAGGCAACAATTTGGGTCAGGATTTGCCTACAGGAAGGGACAGAGAGGTAAGATATGAAAGTTGCTTGTTATTCGCAGTTATTTCACATGTTGCGACTGTCAGAGCTCCAAGACAGAACGACAAAAATATACTGCTGAGATTCAGGCTGGGTTAACTCACTCTTACAAGGAAACCTACAGATTAACAAACCTCCTTTCACAAAAGTATTTTGCATTTCCACAGGCACAGTACAAACCAAAGTGACAGCACGTAGCAGGTTCTGGGTTTAAAAAGGTTTCCCTTCAAAGGCGGGCTGATGACTGAACGTGCAGAGATTTATACCCACGCAGGTGCCCAAATCACACCTTCATGTGGGATAGTTATCACTTTACCCCCTCTACTTTTAACACCAACTACACTGTGCTCAGCCACCCGAGCCTGTAAAGCAGCTAAGCAACAAGCTGGTTTGCAGGCTTGTTGAACAAAAACACCACCATATCAGCATTTAATAGAATATTTTAGTTTTCCATGCTTTCTTATTAAAAATATAGATATATAAAAAAATGATAATTCTCCCTCCTAATTCTACCCTCACCCTTCATTTTCTCATTTATTATGGCAAGTAACTGACCCCAGCCTGCACTGACAGCACTTATAAAGGCATCTCTTAGGAAATAAATATATAAATATTAAAGACACCACCCACCACCACAATCCTACCTCATGGAGACCCACAACTTATCAAAAGGCAGGTATTGATTAACCTCACCTACAGCTCTTACATAGACCCAAGGGGGAAGCAGAATGGGGTGTTTTGGTTTTTATTCCCTGGAAAAATCCCCCCCGAATTAATTCAGCAATTTCAGGATATATTCAGGACTGCGTGTGAGGCATCTGCTTTTCTACCAGACGTACCCTGTTTCCGATGTGACGCCTGCGAGTAGACATGGGTGAATGGCTGTGACTGTGCCGTCGCCGATAATCCCGACTGTAAGACCTACTCCTGGATCTCCTATGGGAGCGGGAACGGGAGCGGGATCTTGTGTAGTGCCTACGGGAACTCCTCCTTGATCTAGATCTGAGAGGAGGGGGGTAAAAAAAAAAAGGAAAAGGTACAGCGTTTGGTTTGTTTGAGTTTTTTTTTTTTTTAAAACCTTCAAAAATAGGTCAGATATTCACAGACAAAAAACCCAAATAACTGTTTTCTTAAAAGCCACAGCAGAGCACATGATTCAGCTGTAATTCATTTAGTCACTGATGTGAAGGACTCTGTGCTAAATCTAATTAATACAGACTCTCTCAGAACCTTCCTGTTGCGGAACAGGAACCTCAAGTCCCATTTCAGGAGCTTTTAGTTCCCCAATAGCTTTTACCTTTCTCTGACAGGGCTATCCTGGTTTGACACCGCATACGCTTAGAATATCCGCAGGATTTAAGGAAAAAGAGCTGGGATGGCTTGCTTGTAAAGGCTTTGCAGAAAAAGGGAAGAGGAATAAAACCAGGACTTCACATAAAGCAGAGGTGCACTCGTCTGCTTATTCTGGGACTCGGAGCTTTCCCTGACACCGAAAAGCAAATATGCTTTTTAGGCAGTCCACAATGACAAGCACAAAAATGAAGAAATCAAGCTGTAGTAGCCTTGTTTACCTCCTGGTATTTCAACAGCTACTTAACACCTTCATGGATGTTTGCACATTCACTCTTCAAGGGTATTTTATTTAGGCAAAGGGAGCGGTTACACCTTATTTCAGCCCAGGCCTCCTCAGAACTGCTCCAGAAATGGTTTCTGGCAGCACTAGGTAGGTCCTGGGAAAGGCGAGGTTCTGAAGCACTTCAATTCCCTCTACTAAACCCTCTGCTCTCCCGACACAGACAATCCTCAGCTGTAAAGCTGGGCAGGCACTTCAACCTGGAGTATTACAGCTGAGCTTGGATGGCAGTCCCTGAGCAACCTGCACTCCCCACAACTACAAACAACAACAACAAAAATGCAATAAACAGTTAAATACTCAAAGGCACAGATTGTTAAGCTTCAGTCTCTTGTCTGCGTCTTAAATGTCCTTCCTCTGGTTTGTGGAAGCCCAGGTAGTGGGTACTGACCAAGGGCAAAAGCTGCCCTCGTGGCACAAGTGTGTTTCACACTGACCCCCCCACCCCCCCCCAAGCTCTGAACCTCAACTCCTTTTTTCCTCCTGAGCATTTAACAGCTTCTTCAGCCGGGATTTCTCCCCAAGGAAGTGTCACCAGACAGGCTGTGTGTTATATACTCTGTACATTACAGGTCTCCTAATAAAACAAAAAAACCAAACACCACCNTGGGACTCGGAGCTTTCCCTGACACCGAAAAGCAAATATGCTTTTTAGGCAGTCCACAATGACAAGCACAAAAATGAAGAAATCAAGCTGTAGTAGCCTTGTTTACCTCCTGGTATTTCAACAGCTACTTAACACCTTCATGGATGTTTGCACATTCACTCTTCAAGGGTATTTTATTTAGGCAAAGGGAGCGGTTACACCTTATTTCAGCCCAGGCCTCCTCAGAACTGCTCCAGAAATGGTTTCTGGCAGCACTAGGTAGGTCCTGGGAAAGGCGAGGTTCTGAAGCACTTCAATTCCCTCTACTAAACCCTCTGCTCTCCCGACACAGACAATCCTCAGCTGTAAAGCTGGGCAGGCACTTCAACCTGGAGTATTACAGCTGAGCTTGGATGGCAGTCCCTGAGCAACCTGCACTCCCCACAACTACAAACAACAACAACAAAAATGCAATAAACAGTTAAATACTCAAAGGCACAGATTGTTAAGCTTCAGTCTCTTGTCTGCGTCTTAAATGTCCTTCCTCTGGTTTGTGGAAGCCCAGGTAGTGGGTACTGACCAAGGGCAAAAGCTGCCCTCGTGGCACAAGTGTGTTTCACACTGACCCCCCCACCCCCCCCCAAGCTCTGAACCTCAACTCCTTTTTTCCTCCTGAGCATTTAACAGCTTCTTCAGCCGGGATTTCTCCCCAAGGAAGTGTCACCAGACAGGCTGTGTGTTATATACTCTGTACATTACAGGTCTCCTAATAAAACAAAAAAACCAAACACCACCCCANNNCCCCCCCCACCCAAAAAAAAAAAAAAAAGGAGGCCTTCAGCCTCATGAGAAGTGAGCCAGCTACATTCTGTCTTCCTCAACTTGAAGCAAATATACACCTCCAGGAGAAATGACTTCTATCTATGTATTTATAAAGAACAAATTACTTAGGGTAACAGAAATTTAAAAAAAGAAAAGAAGATATAACTTCCCTAAGGTGGGGAAGACAGTAAAGAAATAGTAATGAAAATTAAAAAGAAAAAAAAAAAAGTTCAACACATGCATATAGTCACATTTCAACCACTGCAATTGGAAAAAAACCCAAACCCATAAAAAGACCTTAAGACAATCCCAGAACTGATGTTCCAGGTTACAGAAGGCACCATCACACTGAACAAGCATTTCTACACCAGGCAATCCGTTAGGCGAGAGAACAAGGCTTATTTTTAAATAGGCACGGCTCATATTGCTGCCTTAAATGTCACACTGCCGTCACTCTCCTTCGCTGCAGGGGCACCACGGCTAAAAATCCTCTTCCTTTGTGAAAGAACCTCACAGAGTCAGTCAAAGATTGCTTGCTACCCTGCCGATGAAAAGATTTTGAAATCCAATACATCCAGCACCCCAACCGATAAATGCACCAGGACACAGATTTGTTCCCAAACTGAAAAGTTTAATTTATAAAGCTGGTAATTAAAAAAAAAATACATTTGCAACACAAACTCTCAAGAAATATCAAAATTCTCACGAGGTGCTTTCTCCAGTGAGAGCCAGAGTTAGAAGACCTGCTCAGGTCACATCCTGCCATGTGACAACGCTGAAAACACCGAAAACAGAAACACGCTGCTCCTGAGTACGTGCCTCCAACACGATTCTGCCGCAATCTGCTAACGAACACCCTCTAACTCTGCAAGACACTTCCACGACTGTCAGCCATGGGCATTTTCAAGACAGCTGTTAAATGCTCAGGAAGCCGTGGCAATCATAAGCTTCTGCTTCCGTTCATCAAAAAACTAAGAAGTCAGTTGCCGGGGTATTATTTGAAGGGTGGTTTCTTGTAAGAGTAAATGATTTGCCAGCTTTCTCCTAAATTCAAGATTTGAATTTGCTTCTTCCAGCATTTTACATGATTTTTGATTGCATTCTTACACAGCATCCCAGTTATTCTGCAGGAGGGGAACATGGTTCCTGCAAGAGTACGGAATCCCTAGGGGTTATGGATGAGGTGGAGCAGAACCTGCTGGGATGGGTTCGTTTTAAAACGAAAAGGTTCCCCCCCAAAAGCGTGTGCGGGCTCCGTCCTTTGAAATTTTCACCCACACAAGTGGGTAAAGCCCTGGGCGCACGGTCTGAACCCAGAGCTGACTCTGCCTCACGCAGGGTTTTGGAGCTCTCTGGGCTACGCCATGAAGATCCCTCAACTGTCAGCAATTCCAGAGGTCACCCCAATTTTGGACTCTGTAAGATGATATTACTCCATGAAATAGTTATTCATTTAATTTGCTGTATTGTTCTGGCACCACAGGGATGATCAAGCGCATGATCTGACACTTGTGCCTGTAATCCACAGAAAAAAAGCTCATTCCTCTGCTGTCAGGACTTCCCAAGTATTTTCCTTCTCACATGAGCCATCCCAACTGATGGCTCTGACGGGGCAAGGAGACCTAAACAGTATTTGGGAGCTTCTACCATTGCTAATAGCACAGAGTTGTCATCCCTCCTCCAGCCTGATCTTTGGCGTGCCCAGTTTGTTGCTTATACCCCTAAAAAGCAGACTGTGAGCAGCTCAACTGGAAGCTCTCCTGTTGAAGAGTAATATTTATTTATTTATTTGTAAACCTGCATGCTTAAAAATTATCAAAGGCACTCCCCATGCTTCCATTTTCGTCGTCAGCATTCCATTATCTCGACATCCCAGGTTTTGTTTCCTCCCTATTTTTAATTAAAGATGTACCTCTGACGTGCCACACCTGGTGAAGCCGAGGTGACTTTTATCGCCGTGTTCTTAGGCCACCGGTGTGTTTTAAGCCTCAGCCCGTTTAGTTTTCACAAGGCGTTTGCACGTTGTACGTTACGTGCTGCTACTTGACAAATACAACCAGCAAGTTGCTTTCCCCACGGCTTTTTTTGAGAGCTTGGGGGACAAAAAAAAAATTAGTAATAAAATCTTGAAAGCTTTCCAGCCTGCTCATTTTTAAATTGAATTAATATATATATTTAAAAGGTCAGGCAGACGTCCTGAAATTCACCTTTATCTCTACTGCTCCTTTTTCATGGAATAAACTCCAGTGAGAAAATGTAATACGTTCATGTGACCGAAAATGGAAAATCTGTTGATGCACGGGTTTTACTGCAGAGAAAAAAACCTATGTATGATTTAGAGTTCCCAGTGCTTCCCGCTCAGAAACTAGCCGGTATTTTAAGACTTAAAAAGGCAGACCACTTCCAAGCTGCGGCAAGGCACAAACCTGCAGAGTCAACTGCCCCTTGGAAAAAGCTGCAAAAGAAGATCTACCTCAATATTTAGGCTTTTCACACCCCAAAACCACGCACACACCCTTTTTTGTGTTCAACCAGTTATGTCTGGAAACGGAAGTGGGCTGAACTGGATTTTGGTTCACCTCTGAGACGATCGGACTCGGGAAGAGGAGGAAGAGGTAAAATTAAGTAAACTCACCTGGATTCAGACCTGGATCTAGATTTTGACCTGGAGCGCCTGGAATCCTCCTTAGATCGAGACCTCGCAGGGGTGTGCCTCCCCGACTTGCCAGACCCATGAGCACTTCCGCTTCTGGAAGCAGAACGGGATTCCTGCACGCAGATATCGAAAGCCTAATTTGTACACAATTTCTCCTTTACCTAAGGTCCGTAAAATAAGCTCCAGTGAAATAAATGGTTAAAAAAATAATAATAAAAAAAAATTAAAAAAACTTTCATATCTATGTGTCCGGGCAGTTGGCATTAGAACTGCCGAGATTTTTTTTTTTTAAGAAGGTTTTTTTATTATTTTTTAATTTATTATTTTCCCTGGTAGACACTTCTTTACCCTGCATATACTTTTGCTATGAAACAGATAATGCATGCATGTTTAGCAAAATATACAGGGACACATAAACAGACTAGTAATTACTTAGCGTAGTGCTTTCAGATTCCAGATTACTTCTTATCTTAACTTCATTTTTATTCCTTTTCTTCATTCTTCCGTTTCAAATTCTGACTTCTTTCATCTTCCCCACTTCACACAAATTGCTCAATATTCTACAAGTGGGACTTCTGGTCTGATAATTAGCATGCATTCACTTTCTTTTTTTTCAAATTTCAGCTTCACTTATTCCTGAGCTTCAAATAATTCTCATTTATAAAACTTGTCAAATGGCGACTTCCGCATTTTCCTTCTTCAACATTAACCTTAATAGAAAAAGAACAGGATGAAGAATATTTAAAAACTCCAGGATAAAAAGCTAGTGCCAAAACTGAAACTAGAAAAAAAAAAAAGATGTTTCGTGGACTTTTACTATATATGCAGTTCAAGAATTGAACCTACCAAATGTCCTGCTATTTTTATAAACAGATTCAGTCAATTCCCTTTAACTTTGAACTGAAGCAACTGAATTCACTATTTATGCCTGTATTTAGTAGCAAACACACACTGGATCCACTGAAGAGCTGCTAATCAATTCTGCCATCAAGAAATTCAGAATATTTTGCACCGTGAGCCGCACACGTAGACACACACACACAAAAAAAATCAACAAGAAGTGACTTAAACAAGGTCCCTGCTGCGCTGGAGCCGATTGAAGGGACGTGCCTTCTGAATGCAGGAAGTGCAGCACGGCTGGCCTTTCAGCCACGCTACTTTTGGGGATGTTTCCTGCCATTTAGAAGGTTTCTGAGCAGACTCCCCCCCCATACCCTGCCTGGACAAGAGGGATTAACGTTGCAGGCTTCGGGCTTCCAAGCAAATCACTGTTTTCCACTGACCCGGAACCAGCGCAACCAGCTCAAAGAATACTCTGGAATAACACCA
>VXBJ01000188.1:246150-259894 GCA_013400055.1 Nycticryphes semicollaris | reverse complement strand
AAAACACCCACCCCTCATCTACTCTATTATTTCCTTGTCATCATCTTTGGTACCGACATCACCTAATTAGCATTTTAGACTTGATTTTTCTTCAGGATAATGCTCAACTTCGGTCACGTACCAGATTTATTTCCACCCCCCCCAAAAACCCAAATCTGGTTTCTCTTCAACCTCGACACCCAAGGGGCATTCTATACTGAGCATCGGGAAATTCATTTGCTAACCCAAAATTTAATCATGCTTAAAACCACTTCTACACAACTTTTTAAAAGATTAAAAGCCAACCCATTGACAGCTGCCTCCCAGGCGATACTGAGGGGACAAGGTGGGACACAAATCGCAGGATGAAGCAGGTTTTTAATTAATACCAAGAGCAACAGAAATCAAGGCTGTTTTCACCTCCATCAGAAACGTTTTAAGGAGGTGAACTACAGCAACCTCAATAAATTAACCCTGCCAAGGGCAGCGCAAATATTGAGAACTGATTTAAGTTACCAATACCAAATTTAACCTAACCACGGTATTGCCTTCACAAGAAAACAATCCAGGGAGATGAGCTCTGAGCTAATTGATTTAGCCCAAAAGCCTTCAACTCTTTTGAATAAATCGAGATATGCAAAGCAAGATTGAAGAAGGGCTAAAAACAAAAATTAAGGGTGTGGGGGTGTGTTTTCTTAATTTGGGAAAAAGCAATACTTGTGTTCCCAAAACATAACCCTCTTGGCAGACCCAGGCAAAGCAGAAGGACCCACGTCCTGGTGGGGCTCATATCGAGGAAGGGGAGAACTTCGTAGAGTTGGGTAGATGGTTGGACTTGATGATCCCAAGGGTCTCTTCCAACCTCAATGACTGATTCTGTGAAGGACACGCGGGATGGGAGGGGAGCAGCCCCAGGATCTTGCCCATAAACACACCCCATACCCCCCACACTCCTTTCTGTTTTTTTTTTTTCTTCAAGTTTTTAGAAGCCAACAAGCTTTGAAGAAATCAGTAGAGAAATGATGTTAGCGTAAGCAAACGACTGAAGTCTTCAGCTATTTGATAGATCTTTTAGAACAGTCTTAACTACATTAAGATTGATGGGAAAGGAAAGCAGGACACCTAGGATCTGAGAAGAAATCCGTGTGTATCTAAAGCAGAGAATTAAACAGCTGGCTCACATTCATTCAGCTCCTTTGGACTTCTTACAAGATTTTCCAGTTTCTAAAGATCCACAATTTTGGTTCCAGATGATCATTCTGCAAAACCTCTCATTTCCATCTACCACATTTCAAAGGATTACGTCACTTCTTTTGTTACTTCCAGCCTCAAAGGAATTCCTTGCACCTCACCTGCTCCGGATATTACCAGGACCGGTAATAACCTCTCCAATTTCCATGCTGGTTCCAAACTCCCCAAGACCCAGGAAATCCTCCCAACCCAACATTTCCACCACCAGCAGCCTTTCAGCACTCTACAAACCAGTTTACACCCAGGGAGCGTTCAGGCGAGCCGCTCCCACTGGAACTGCAGGGTTGCTACTACCTCCTTTTCTTTCTCTTAACTTCTTTTCCTAATTTTTTTCCTCTTGCACTTTGGGAATTTTAAGGTGTTTTTTTTAAAAAAAAAAAAAAAGCCAAAGCTGGTTCCTGTCATGACACGTGGAAGAAGAAAAAATGAAAAAGCAAACTTCTTCACCCTCCCTATAGTCAAACACTGCTGGTAAGCAGATCAAGACTGGTGTTCACAATTAAATAACCATTTTTTATTTTTTTCCTTATTTAACTTTGATTCTCTGAAATTTACTTTTTTAAAAAAAAAAAAAAAAAAAAAAACACCAGATCCTTTGACCATTACCAACAGTTCTTCCCCTCATTGGCAGTACTGGAATTCAGGGGGAAACCCTGAGGTCCAGGCTGGGGTTGTTTGGTTTTTTGGGGTTTGGTTTTTTTCCCCGAATTATTTTTTCCATACTTGAAGCCTATTACAAATATGTAGTACTGAAGGGATGACATTTTTAACACTTCTAAGCACATTCAGGAAGATGCATTCCTAAGACAGGCAGGGAATGGCCCGGCAGCAGCGACGGGGAAGCGGCGAGGACCATGCGTTCTTTGCACTTCTGAGATCCTCATGGGAATTCAAGTTACAGATTTCAGTCACTTAAGGACGTGAAGACACGGGACAAATAAAATAAGAAGTATTATAGCAAGTATTTTTTTAGATCCTGAATTCCTATAGAACTCCCACATTACATGTTATTAAATCTAAAGTCAGATTTCCTCAAGGTCTAACTGTGCTCACTCCACGTTTCTTCAGCCTCTCTTCCACTGGATCGAGCCATTGATGTACTGGAAAATACTGACACCTTGTGCCTCTCTCCTCCAAAGGGGATCTACCAAGCTGGCAGGAGAGACTAATCCAGCAAAGGATTTTCTGCCAGCTCAGGGTATTCATAGGCCCAAGAAGTCAGACCAAGTGCAGCTGATGGAGGAGGAAACCCAAAGAATGACCTATCCTTTCAGCGGCACCAAGCTATCGGAATCAGTTCTAACCTTCTCAAACCACTTCCTTAGTGGTTAGACCTTCTTCCTCAACTTCGTTAAAAAACATGCTGATTTTATTAAGTTGTGTTAAGTACCTTCTAAGTAGATCTACTCTAGATCTGTAAATTGAGCATTTACACCTTTTAGGTTACTCTGATTAAAACAAAGGCAAACAAAAGACTTGACTACCCTATTAAATGATCTCTGATCAGACACATACCAAGTAGTCCCTACCAGTCTTAATTAATTCACGGAATGAGACTCATGAGGTTTTTTTATCTTTAATTACTCTTCTTTCCAACCCTTTTGTGCCTGAATCCCATGTGCTTTGGGGAGCACCATTTCAAGGACTGAAAACAAAATCGAAGTGACTTGGAGAAACGTGGCAATTATTACAGCATACTGGCGGTATTATTTGAAGGTTTAGTAGCATCTAATAACCTACAGTCTCTTAAATTATAAACTTTCCAGAATTTAATCCCACGGTGGTGTATAAACTGTGAAAGAGAATTTAAGTGGGATTTGCTTTTTTCTTTCCCTTTTAAACTGTGACATAAGCCAGTTAAAATCTGCCCTGCTCCTGAAATGCCAAGTCCCATCACTTGCGAAAGCACCTGGTTATTTCTTCTTCGCCCCCACTGCTGACATGAGGACTTGGGGTGACACAATCAAGCCAAGCCTGCAAAGCCACGCAGCTGGAACCAGAATCAGAAAAGAAATTTTCAGCTGATTTAATTCCCAGATCCTTATACAAACGCTAGCGTAAGGGAGAAAGCAGGAACACATTTGCAGAAGCCCAATTCTCCTTGGCAGCATGGACTTGGAACAGCTTAACAGACAGTTGGAAAGTCATATCCTAGATTATTTATCCAAAGACTGTTTCTACTCAGCAGAGACTTCAGCGCTTCCAGCTTGAGAAAGCAGAAAAGCCATCAACCTAGTAAAAATATAAGCCTTAAGCAAAACATATCTAGCAATAGCGTTAGAAAAGCCACTCCCCTGATCTAGCCTAAAATAGCAGGCTTATAACTTTGTGTTTTCCTCTTTTAATTTTACAGACACCTATTTACTTACCTATTTACAACTTGGAAAGGTTCAGACATAACTCATTTTAAGCCTGCACGAGTATATATATATATTTCAATAAAGGCACGGAAAAGATAAACCAGGAAAGCGGGTGGGAAAGCAATTGCTGTCCTAATCGTATCCCTGCACACTTATGTTTCAGAAGGACTTTGCTATAAAGGTTTTGACATTTCCACTCGTTCAGACTGGAAATACAACAGAGATTATCCCAGCAGACTTTACTCAAGCGAGGCTGTCATAAACTGCTTAACTGACTTGCCCAATAACAATTAAATCAATTTTTTAAATAAAAGAACTAACACATAGAAATCCACCTGGAGCAAGTCAGAATTAATACTCCCTTCCCCAAAAACGTTTTAACAGTTGTAAGAAGGACATGAAGACATCAATGAAGAGATAACACTGGGGGCAGTATGAGTCTATTCTTTAATCCCTATCTTTCGGCGTTGGTTTCCATGTAGCATTTCTAGCCTCCTGGAGACCAAATTGTTCCAACCTAATCTACCTTGAAGTAGAAACACGTGTACTATTAAATCTTATTAAGAGTGAATCTGGAAAAATAAAAGGCCGTATTCAAGGAAAGACACTGCAATTTTGTGCTCAGAATTATTACAGTCTCTTTAATTCTTTTTTTTTGCACCTCCGCTGAAGGTTAAAAATTTAAACCACTTATCACCTTCACAGCTGCAATTAAGCGAAAAATACAGAGGAATGAGAAAACAAACTCTAAGCAGAGTGCTGAGCCCTGCATTACACTTCTCTGTGGAAACTGAAGACCTCAAAGGCAACCAAGAACTGACTCACCAAAGAAAAAACCAACCACGGGAAAGGTGTATTGAAGAGGGCACACGACAAAGGTGAAGCTGAGCAAGTCGTTTACTGTGGCATTAGTAAAATTCCACCCAGCCAGCAACACCTTTAGGAGAACACCTCTTGCAGGCTGCACCAAGCCGGGGTACGGCCCTGGCACTGCGAGGGCTTCGGCTTGAGGTTGCTTCGACTGAAGCAACGGAGAGAACCCAGTCACCCGGGTGCCAAGGCCGCAACCACATCCAAAAGCGGAGCTGATTATTTCACAAGCGAGCACCAGCAGCGCATCGCAGTTCAGCTTAGGCAGGAATTCACCCCAAAGTGGGTTGCAAAGCGGCTCTGGAGAGAGCAGAACAAAAGGCCGAGGCTACCACCGATTGAGGGGGTTCTCCCCGGCCTAGGCGTTACTCAACGCGGGGACGGAGGCCGAGGCACCCCGGCACCCGCCGAGCTGCTGCAGCGGGAGGCACGGGGGACCGGAGCCGGC
The DNA here is from genome assembly GCA_013400055.1 of Nycticryphes semicollaris. Lineage (NCBI taxonomy): Eukaryota > Metazoa > Chordata > Aves > Charadriiformes > Rostratulidae > Nycticryphes > Nycticryphes semicollaris. The sequence continues at coordinate 254,986 of VXBJ01000188.1, read as the reverse complement.
CGCCCCCGGCATCCCCTGGGGGCGGGGACACGGCAGCCCGGGCGGCGGGCTGGCTGCGGCAAGGCCCGGGACAGGCGGCCCCGCCGCCTCTCGGCCATTTTGTCCCTCTCCGGCGCGCCCGGTCGCCAGCCCAAGATGGCGCCGGGCAGATTCACCACAGAGCGCGCCGGCGGGCGCTAGAACGGCCCCGCCGCCCACCCGCCATCTTCCATCCCGACTCCGNGACCCCGCCCACGCCGCCCGCGAGAAGAAGGCCCCGCCTCCCCCACCGCCAGCCCTGAGGGGAGGGCTCCCCCCACCCGCCCCGGGGCGGGGCCAGGGCGGCTGGCGGCGGGACGTCGCGGTGTTCCCCGGTCCCCGGGGAGGGCGGGTGTCACAGCCCGACGAGTGGCCTGTTCTGAGCCGGCTCCACTGCCCGTTGGAGGCGGTCCTGTCTGCCCGGCCAGGGCTGGCTGCGGCTAAGGTAAGGATCCTCTCCCTAACGAAATCAGAGGATCACAAAAAGGTTTGGTTGAGAAGGGACCTTAAAGGCCACCCTCTGCCCTGGGCAGGGACACCTTCCACCAGACCAGGTTGCTGCAAGCCCCATCCAGCCTGGCCTTGAACCCCTCCAGGGATGGGGCAGCCACAGCTTCTCTGGGCAACCTGGGCCAGGCTCTCACCACCCTCACACCAAAGATGTTTTTCCCCACATCTCATCGCAATCTCCCCTCTTTCAGGGTCAATTCCTTCCTTCATGTCCTGTGGCTTCCCTTCCTCATCAAGAGTCCCTCCCCAGCTTTCCTGGAGCCCCTTTAGGGACTGGAAGGGGCTCCGAGGTCTCTCCAGAACCTTCTCTTCTCCAGGCTGAACCCCCCCAACTCTCTCAGCCTGTCCTCCCAACGGAGGGGCTCCAGCCGTCCCAGCATCTCTGTGGCCTCCTCCAGCCCTGCTCCGTGTCCTTCTGATGTTGGTGGCCCCAGAGCTGGAGGCAGCACTGAGGAGGGGTGGGGGTGTTTCTCCCCAGAGAAGAGAGGCAGAATCCTCCCCCTCGTCCTGCTGGCCATGCTGCTGGGGATGCAGCTCAGGATGTGGGGGGCTCGGTGGGCTGCCCGCACACATTGTAGGGGTGTATTGAGCTTTTCATCCACCATCACTCCCAAGTCCTTCTCCTCTGGGCTACTCTCCATCCATTCTCCACCCAAACCAACCTTCCACAGGCCACACGGGCTGTGGAAACGGTTTAAAAAACTCACTGTGGTTTCAAGGTCTTTCTTGGAGGAGACGCCCCAAGAGTTTTAAAGAATTAGTTTAGTGCAGGTTGGATTCGAAGACAGGGATATTCCTAAAACACCCACGTGAGGGCAGCATGGCTTCACTCAACGGTCATTTTCATTTTTCCTCAGGTCTTGAATTGTTTCTTCATAAAACACCACTGCGGCTGCGAGGAGTGACACAAACATCTTCTTCTCCATTGCAAGGCACTCTGTCTGTCACTGACTGTCATCACGGTTGTTTTGTTTCACCCTGGCAAGACAAGCAGCACCAGTAAAACTCCCTCCTTCCCAAAGGGTCACTGTGGCTCTGTGCGGGTGTTAAACACCCAAATGGTGTGGACTGCCACGACTCACAATACACCCCCCCGGTTTAAAGCAAAATACCGACTGATTCAGTGCTCTTGGGGGTTCAGCCTCTGCCTGAGAGTTGAAGTCTGGGGGCAGGAGTCAGCACACCCCATCAGCACAACCCAGCGCACCAGTTACCCCACACTCTGCTGCTGAATGATGCCATCCCATTCCACCACTGCTCCCACAACCACCTGACAGGCCAGCAGCAATTATTTTGCCTCACTTAAATGTGTTTTCTGTAGAGTGAGAGTTGGGGGGATGCTCTGCACATCCCTGCTTTTCCACTGCGGATTTTTTAACTGTGGATTTTTTTTTTGCTGCTGAGGTTATACCCACAGATTATTTGTCCCGTGGATTTCAGAGGTGGCAGCAACATGCCCCAGCAGGAAAATACCAACAGGCTGGTGGCAAACTGCAAAGTGAAGACGGCAATTTGACTGCTGGCTTTAAACCTTTGGGGGGCCACCTGGGTGGTGAGTGGCCCTGGCACCGCAGATCGCCAGGAGATGGCTCCTCAAAGGCCCAAGGGGGACTCCAGCCCCGTTTCTATTAGCTTTGATGCTGATGAGAAGAGACAAGCCAGAGGCAGCTTGGCTGCCCTCCTTCGCCCTCCCAGCGCCAGAACGCAGTGATGAATTTATCAGCCAGGGAGGAAGGCGAACAGCATTTTCACTGCTTTTGCAGCGATTTTAAAGATACCGCAGTTTTTTTTCTAATGCCGCTTTCCAAGGGTTTCATCTCGGTGCTTTGCTTGGCTTTATCATGTGGTCAGCGCTGTACAAAGTCCCAGGCAGGGGTGGAAGGATGCAGGCATGGAAAGCACCACTGCATCTATCGAACCACCGAGAGCTCAAGCTCAGAAAAATCTGTTTTCCTTCTGTTCTGCTTGTAACAGCAGGGGCAGAGGGAGACATCGTGACACGAGCTGCCCAAGCTGGCTGATCTCCAGGAGCGTGACGTCAAAGTTCTGGCCTGTCTTTAGAAACCATAAGACTCACCCAAAATGTGTGGCAGAGACTTTTGAGGGAAAGCGCCTCCACTCTGCAGGGAAGATCCCGTTTGGTGCAGGAATTTTACTGGCCATTTGTTTTCCAGCTCTCGGCCTGTTTTTATAAAGCCAGGTGGTCCTCTCTCCTCTGCTCCTTTCTATTCACGCTTAAACTTGGTCAGCCAAGAGCTACCAGAGCAAAGCTACCTTTGTGTAAACACCTGAGCCTGCCGCAGTGACGCAGGTGGGAGCTGATCCCAAGGAGATGGGCTCCCTGCTCCCAAGAGGCACCTGGAGATGCAGCCCTTCCTTTCCCTTGGCCCCAGGGAGCGCAGTTGGATTTATGAGACCTTTTCTGGTTCACTCAGGCCATTTCCAGCTTTCTACCAGGTGAACATGCACTCACGGGACTCCTGAGCACGTTCCCCACGGCCATATTCCCATCAGATTTTATGAAAACCATCCCTGGAGGGATTTTAGAACCGTGTAGATATGGCACTTCATGGCATGCTCTGGCGGCCGAGATTGTAGGGGGTTTTTGTGTCTGTATGGTTGGACTCGATGATCGCGGAGGTCCTTTCCAACCCTGTTGATTCCGTAATTAAATAAAATAGATTTTTAATCCCTAGTTTCATATTGCAAGTAGTATCAATAATAACCTCAGGCAAACCTCCTCCCCAGTCTTTTACAAAGGAGGGAGCTTTAATAATGTACATAGATTTGTAAAGTGCCTTAAAGTAGCAGCTGGGAGAGAAGAACCAGTGAGGTCTGTGACCACGGGGCTTCCTAAGGCCATCACCTGCAATCCCTGGCACGTCCACCTCCCACTCGCAGCCCTGCACATCTTCCAAGGCTCCAGTGCTGAGATTGACTCTCCCTGGGCTCCCAGCTTGTCTCATGCCTTGATGAAGGTCTGTGATGAAGGCCTGACTCTCACGCTAATTTCCAGTGTTGGGGGGGAAGTTGTTCTCGCTTCCCTGCTCCATCGGAGGAAGAGAGCAAAAAGCTCTTTTTGTGCCCTTGGGCTCATATCTAGAGTTTGGTATCAGCATGGTCTGCACCAATATGGTAGCCACATGTTCTCTTTGCGGCTCAAGATCAATGTTTGACATAACGAACCCATTATCACTCGTTTAATTACTTTGTGGAGGGTCCAGGAAAGCCATTTCTTTCCCTTAATGCTTGTACGTATTTTCTCATTTCAGAAAAGCTCTCGTTTCTGAGACCTGTGATTCCTCCACGCAGGGTCTCACAATTACCTGCAAAAGCCCACAGCAGCTCCTGGAAGAAGTGTTTGAACCCTCCAAGCCTCCTGGCCACTAAACTGACCCTTCTTGGGAGGTGCTATTGGCGTGTGAGTGACAGCAAAGGGAATTCAGCGGGGTAGAAGGGGTGGGATGGGTTTGGGGGAGGCACTGGGAGAACCTGCCTTATCCTCCCGGTGTCACCAGAGGTGGTCAAGCACTCCCAGAGATGGGCTCTGCTGCCTGCCCTCCTGTGGGGTGTGGGGCAGGGAAGGGTCAGCCTTTCCAGGGCAGCCACTTGGGAGCTTCTCGGGAAAGTCCCACTGGGCTGAGCGTGTCCCAGCAGCCGTCTGTGGGCGGCAAGTTGTTCCTGTGACGGCTCCAGCAGAACTTGGTGTGATGGTTTGAAGAACCCACAACACTTTAGTGCCCTTTAGACAATTATTCTCTCACCTGATGACCCCTCCCCACCCGGGAAGGGGAATCGGGAGAAAAACATGGAAGCCTGAGGGTTGAAACAGAAAGAGATTTAATAGAATAAGGCCAGATAATTAACATTAATAACACTAAAGAATCAATATTGATCCTGCTGCCGATATAAAATACACAAGGATTATCCTCAACCCATTCCCCAGCAGAAGCCGTGCCTTCCCAGCAGGGACAGCCCATGTGGGACCCTGCGAGCGCTAGGGCTTCGGGAGGAAGGGAAGGGCTCAGGGCTCCGGCACCAGGGCAAGGAGTTCTCAGGATCCCAGCCATCAAGGGAGAGAGAGAGAGAAAAAACTCAGCAAACTTTCTAACTTACATTGAGTGTGACGTTCATGGTATGAAATAATCCTGTCGGCAGCTCGGGTCGAGTGCCTGGGTCTTGCTCCTCCTTGTCCCCAAGCGTGGAGAACTAAAAAACACTGTGACCTTGCAACCCGCACTCCAGAGCTGGCTGTAAGGCAGATATCGTCACAAATTGAGACACTGGAGTCTTTCAAAAGTGCACTTTTCCCAAGTGGTGAGGAGAGAAATGAATTCTGTGTTGCGCAAACCAGCGTCAGGGCGAGCTGGACCACATTGTGGTTCAGAAGATGCTCTGCTCATGACAGCCTTCCTGCAGCTATTCCCCCGACGGGACGTTCCCTCTGTGCCAGCGTCACTGCTCTGGGCTCAGCACCGCCGCATGGGATCACTGTTTAGATGTTGGCAGGAAACTCTGACGTTTATTAAGAGCTACTAAAAAATTTCTTGTCCTCATGGAGACAGGCATGTCACCATGGAGTTCCACAGGCTCCCTTGGAGGCTCGGGTGCTCCCTGTGGGGACCATCCCATCCGGTTCCTCTGAAGAGCCAGCCAAGAGGAACACCAGTGAACACCAGTCTTTACCAGACAGCTGCTGGAGCCAGTGGAAATGAGCACTCCTGGGGAGTTCTGAGCTGACAGAGCAGCTTCTGAAAAAATTCTGGAGAAGAGCATGGGATTTCCAGGAAAGCTCCTGCTATGGATAAGAGGGAGGTGCAGCGGAGATTTTCCCCTTTGATCACACCAGCACAAGTGCTGATTGACCAGAAAGCTGTACGGACACCACGGCAAGCGCTCCTGTACCCACCTTGGGACATCACGGAGCTCCAGTGATCTGGCCAGGACCAGGGGTTTCACGACGACCAAGACTAATCTAACCCAACAAGTGTGATTTCTTAAGAATAAGTGCACAGTAAATGGAAATTAAACCAGACACTTGAATAATCAACAGCTTAACATTGCACCCCTCTCGCCTTAAGCTAAAACACGGAAAGCATTAAATCAAGAACTGCTGTGAGGACAGGCTGGGAGAGTTGGGGGGTTCAGCTTGGAGAAGAGAAGGCTCCGGGGAGACCTTGGAGTCTCTTCCAGTCCCTAAAGAGGCTCCAGGAAAGCTGGGGAGGGACCCTTGATGAGGGAGGGGAGCCCTAGGATGAGCGGGAAGGGGTTGACTCTGAAAGAGGGGAGATGGAGATGTAGGGAAGAATTTCTTTGGTGTGAGGGTGGTGGGAGCCTGGCCCAGGTTGCCCAGAGAAGTTTTGGAAACCCCATGGAGGGGTTCAAGGGGTTGTTGGATGGGGCTTGGAGCAACCTGGTGTGGTGGGAGGTGTCCTTGCCCAGGGCAGGGGGGTTGGAACTGGATGATCTTTAAGGTCCCTTCCAAATCGAACCATTCTGTGATTCTATGATTATTAAAAGCTAATCTCATGGGAGCAGCTTGCTGCCCTCATAGCCAACTGGGTAGAACACGTATTCGATTTACTGTGCAGATGACAAAGTGAAGAGTGAAGAGGCAAAGGCCACCAGATGCATGGGAGGCTTCTTTCTTCACACTCCTCCTCCCTCCTGTGCAGGCATTTCTTCTTATACCCAGACAGCAATGGCCCAGCAGCGTCGCTGTGCTGCTGCGGTCCAGATTTCAGCTGTGCCAACGGAGCTGCTTTTACAGCTGAAAGGCCAAAATGAGGAGGAATTTCCACTGCTCTGCAGGGAGCGTTGTTATCAGTTCCTTTTGCCAGAAACACACATCATATGAAAACATTGACACGGGAATTGGCATCCTGCTGATTGGCAGGATAATCAAAGAGAAATATCAACGCTTCTTTATGCAGAGCGTGAGATTGACAAGAAGGAGCCTGAAAAGATCAAGGTGACATGTCCCTGCCTTATAAAAGAGACCCAAAAACATGCAAAAAGGGCAGGAAATCAGACTCCAGGTGTGTCAGAAAGCTCCCTTTTGCTCTCTCTTCTGCTAAACCCATAGAAGTTGCGAAGCAGAGCGAAGGCAGCCAAAACACAGGAGGGAACCAACTGCAATCAACTTACTGCAAAGAGAGGTGAAGAAAATAACAGGTACCGGGGAAGAGAGAAAAGGGGAAAAAAAACTTCAAAAAGGTCCATTGATCATTGCAGACATGGGATCACAGCACCAGCACAACCAGCTGTGTACTGCTCCAGGTTTTGAAGTCACAACCAAATAGTAAATCACAGAATCATCAGGGTTGGAAAGGACCTCTGAGATCACCAAGTCCAACCACACACACACACACAAAACCCCCTGCATCTCAACCACTAGAGCATGCCCTCAAGAGCCACATCTACTCGTTTCTGAAGTACCTCCAGCGATGGGGACTCCACCACCTCCCTGGGCAGGCTGTTCCAGGGCCTGACCACTCTCACAGTCAAGTCATTCTTCCTGAGATCTGATCTGAACCTCCCCTGCCCCAACTTCAGACCGTTTCCTCTGCTCCTGTCATGATTCCCTTGGGAGAAGAGGCCACCACCCACCTCTCTACCCCCTCCTTTCAGGGAGTTGAAGGGGGCAAGGAGGTCTCCCCTCAGCCTCCTCTTCTCCAGACTAACCATGCCCACTTCCCTCAACCTCTCCTCACAGGACTTGTTCTCCAGACCCCTCACCACCTTGGTAGCTCTCCTCTGGACATGCTCCAGCATCTCAATGTCCTTCTTGGAGTGAGGGGCCCAGACCTGAACACAGCACTCGAGGTGAGGCCTCACCAGTGACCAGTACAGGGGCACCATCACCCCCCTACTCCTGCTGGCCACACTGTTCCTGATATGAGCCAGGATGCTGGTGGCCTCCTTGGCTACCTGGGCTCATGTTCAGCCCACAGTCCACCAACACTCCCATGTACTTTTCTGCTGGGCAGCTCCAGCCACTCTTCCCCCAGCCTGTAGTGCTGCAGGAGGTTGGTGGGACCAAAATGCAGGATCTGGGCCTTGGTCTTGTTGAACCTCCTACCCTCAAGCAGATCAACACTCCCACCCAACTTGGTGTCATCTGTGAACTGACTGAGGGTGCACTCGATCCCCTCATCCAGATGATCGATAAAGATATTAAACAAGACTGGCCCCAAAACTGGGCCCTGAGCTGTCCATGGCTGCACGGGGCAGCCCAGCACTAAGAAAAGAAGAAAACAGAGAGGGATGATCTGCCTCACCCGGCTCATCTCACATTTTTCCTGAAAAGCTGCAGGACCTCCTGACACCTTATTTTGGACCCTAAGCCTTTGTGAACCACACTGCTTCTGCAGGCTCTTCCATTTCCTCTGTTCCAGTCCAACCACAGAAGCTGAGCCTCGAGTTCCTGGAGATTTGAACTGAGGCCCATCACTGGTATTTTACCCCAAAACGTGGCGGAGGAGGATTAGCCTTGGGGATCCTGGTTGCTGGTGCAGTCAGTTCTATATATTAATATATAAGATGATGTAGGTGTATAAATACATTAATTATGCACACTTTTTATATATAGAGAGATAGAGGAGTATGTATACTGATGTGTAAAGTTAGCTATATCATAGAATGGTTTGGGTGGGAACTTAAAGATCATTGAGTTCCAACCCCGCTGCCCTGGGCAGGGACACCTCCCACCAGACCACGTTACTCTAAGCCCCTTCCAACCTGGCCTTGAACCCCTCCAGGGACTGGGCTTCCAAAACTTCTCCGGGCAACCTGGGCCAGGTTCTCACCACCAAGTTCTTCTCCACATTTCATCTCTATCTCCCCTCTTTCAGGGTCAAATCCTTCCCTCTCGTCCTAGGGCTCCCCTCCCTCATCAAGAGTCCCTCCCCAGCTTTCCTGGAGTCCCTGGAGTTACTGGAAGGGGCTCCAAGGTCTCCCCGGAGCCTTCTCTTCTCCAGGCTGAACCACACCAACTCTCTCAGCCTGTCCTCCCAGCAGAGGGGCTCCAGCCCTCCCAGCATCTCCGTGGCCTCCTCTGGCCTCGCTCCAACAGCTCCATGTCCTTCTGCTGTTGGTGTCCCCAGAGCTGGAGGCAGCACTGCGAGAGTGTCTCCCCAGAAGGGAGCAGAAGGGGTATAATCCCCCTACCCCGCCCTGCTGGCCACGATGCTGGGGATGCAGCCTCTGGCGGCGAGCCGGGGACCGGCGGCAGCCATCGCCCCTCCCCACCCCCGCGCCCTTTCCCTACGCCGCGGGTCTCCCGTTGGGGGCTCTGCCCTCCTCGGGA
>VXBJ01000188.1:231749-245998 GCA_013400055.1 Nycticryphes semicollaris | reverse complement strand
CGGGGGGTGGCCTGGTGCCAGTGAACTTGTCAGGAATGATTAGCGTCTCATATTTAAAAAAAAAAAAAAAAGGGGGGCAGGGGGGGTGTGTGTTTGCCATTATTTCCAGAGATTGCCTGGAAAATTCCTCTCTGAGGCCTTCTCTGGAGAGCAGGACCCTGCCCTCTGTCTCTCGGACTTTGGGTGAGGTACTCTGGTTTGGAGAGGGCTGTCAGTCACTGGGAGAAGAGGTGAGAGAGGGGTCCTTTCTCATGTGTGGTGGTGTCTGGGGTGAGAGAAGGGGGGTCCTTGATTTTGTGAGGTGGCACCTGGGGCGAGAGAGGGGTCCGTCCTTCCCTGCGGTGGCTGGGAACCAGCGCGGAGATGTCGGAGTGGCTGGAGCAGAAGAGCGAGGTGATGCTGGCTTAGTGTCTCCGGGGCTGAGGAGCTGCTGACTCCGCACTGGTTGCAGCAGCACCTCTCTCCGGTGGTGTTAAGCTTGGGCTAAACTGAAGCAAACCTCAGTTCCTGTTCTTGCTTTTAGCTTGCTTGTTTGTGATTTAATGTACTTCTATTTGTTTTGTTTGTAGGGGTTTTTTTCCTCTCTTTTTTTTTTGTTTTGTTTTCTTTTGTTTTATTTCTGGGAGTGCCAACCGTCTCTTTCTCTTCCTGCCCAGATATCGATATGCCGGGATTTGCCCAACATCGAGGTGATCACATTCAGGTGACCGTCAGGCTGCTGGCCGTGGAGAGGGCAGGGGAAATCACTTCTCTTGTGGGGCTGTGGCTTGGCCCTTGGTTTCTTACCACCTTTCTGTGGATGTTTGTCTGAGCCTCCTGGCCCCTCTTGCCTGATTTCTCAAGCACCAAAGATGCAGAAATGATTATTCTTCCTTTAGCTCCTCTGCACCTTTGCTACTCGAGAAAGTAATCCCTGTTTAGAGAAGTGTTAAAACTTCTTAGGATTGTTGCTTCCTAAGTCCTGTTTCATAGATTAAATGGGATCTTTTGGGCCACTGCGTGGGGACAGTTTGCAAAATGCTTGTTGAAATTCTTCCTGGATCTCGCAGAGCTTTTAATTTCCCTTATGGAGAATTCCCTTCACCTGTCCTCGGGATCCCACGGAGCCAACACTGTCTGCAAATTTGAGGTTTTTAGCTTGGGAATCTTATATGAGTTCTCCCTCAGTGAGTCTGAAGAAGTGCTACAGGGCAGGGTGCAAGTGTGATGGGTGTTTTGGGGACACAAAGGCTGTTTGTCATCTTCAGCACAGAGGAGAGCCCGCTTTTTTAAATTCTGTCCTCCATTTAGAAAGATAGGATAGAAACACTGTCTTTTTGCTCTGTGCAAAGCCTTAGGGCCCTGAACTCTCCTTGCTGTGCTGTGCTGTGCTGAGGTGAAGCTGCTGCAGGAAAGGGGGCTAGGAAGCTGCTGTGCTCCCCCCTCAGCAGTACAGCAAGGGAGGGATGGGCTCACTGGTTTCTGATCCCCCTCATCTCTCTTCAGCGTGAATGGCATCTCGGACCTCGAGCCGTTGAATCAGTGCCAGAATCTGAGCGAACTCTATCTGAGGAAGAACAACATTGCAAGCCTAAACGAGCTCTTCTACCTCAAAAACCTGCCCCGGCTGAGGGTCCTGTGGCTGTCTGAAAATCCCTGTTGTGGGTCTGACCCCCACCGCTACCGAATGACGGTGCTGCGTAACCTGCCCGGCCTGCAGAAGCTTGATAACCAAGGTGAGTGTTTGCAGGTAAACGAACAGCCCCGAGCTATGGGCAGGGTGAACTGGGAACCTGTGACGTGTTGGTTTCTCTCGTTAAGGATGAACCTCCAACTTTTCCTTGAATCAGGATCTGGTAGAGGTTGAACGTCGGCTCTGCATGATCCACCACTTCTAAAGCTGTTTTCTCCCTTCCCTTCCTTGCCAGAGTTAACACTATGTGAGAGATCCTCATTATAGCTGAGACAGTACCACTAATTAGCGGTTTTTTAGAGCTCTCTCCTTTGCTGTGGCAAAACAAAGATTCTGTAATTGGATCTGCTGTCATTCCAACACCCTGCCAGGTGGGGTTTGAATGTCTCCAGAGACAGAGCTCCACCACTTCTCTGGGCAGCCTCTGCCAGGGCTCTGCCACCCTCACAGGGAAAAAGTTCCTCCTCAGGTTGAGATGGAACTTCTTATGTCCCAGCTTGTGCCTGTTCCATCTTGTCTTGTCACTGGGCACCACTGGAAAAAGCCTGGCCCCATCCTCCTGACACCCACCCTTGAAATATTTCTAGGGGTTGATCAGATCCCCCCTCAGCCTTCTCTTCGCCAGACTAAAAAGCCTCAAGTCCCTCAGCCTTTCTTTGTAAGAGAGATGCTTCAGGTCCCTCATCAGCTTGCTGGTCCTCTGCTGTCCCCTCAGCAGTTCCCTGTCCTTCTGGAACTGGGGAGCCCAGAACTGGTCCCAGTGCTCCAGATTGGGCTTCCCCAGGGCAGAGCAGAGGGGGAGGATGACCTCCCTCCACCTCCTGGTCACACTTTTCTTGATGCCCCCCAGGATGCTATTGGCCTTCGTGGCCACAAGGTCCCATTGCTGCCTCGTGGTCATCCTGTTGTCCATCAGGACAATTGGTGGACAACAGGAGGAGGATAAAAGCAAAAGGCCAGTACAAAGGACAGCTTTTGTACCAAACCCCTGCAGTATAGCTCTGCCGCAGCAGTACGTGTCCTGTTACAGAATCCGTCTTCCTGGACTGCTGGAGTGCATTGCAGCAGGGTTTTGTCTTGACTTTTGCAGCTGTGACAGAGGAAGAACTGTCCCAGGCCCTGGTTGATGGCGAGGAGATCACAGCCCCACCAGCCAAGAGGAATGTGGAGAATGGCTGCCCTGAGACCACTGAGTCCAGCGCTGCTGAATCCACAACGGAGACCGAGAGTGAACTGATGAGCTTCAGTCTGGAGGAGACAAAGTGAGGGCTTGCTCCTGAGCTATTAGGGTTTCTGGGCTGAACTTGGGTGTAGCATGACAGGACCCTGCCAGCCAGCCCTGATATTCCATAGGCCAGGCCTGCAGCTGGTGCGAATTCCAGTTGTTCCACTTGTGGGCCTGGTTCTTTATCTGCAAACAGGCTCTTCTCCAGGTGGTTACTTACTCTCCAGCCTGAGAGTTGGCTGCATGTGCAGAGAGGGATGGATCCTCTCTGAAGTGTGAGCTCCAGCCCATTCCCACTTAGTTCTGCTTCTGCGACGCGCTGTGGTGTGGGTGGGTGCTGTGGCAGCGTTATACAGAATCACAGAATGCTATGGGGTTGGAAGGGACCTTTGGAGATCATCTTGTCCAACCCCCTGCCAGAGAAGGTCCACCCAGAGCAGGTCCCACAGGAATGTGTCCAGGCAGGGTTTGAACATCTCCAGAGACGGAGACTCCCCCAACTCTCTGGGCAGCCTCTGCCAGGGCTCTGCCACCCTCACAGCAAAGAAGTTCCTCCTCAGGTTGAGATGGAACTTCTTATGTTCCAGTTTGTGCCTGTTTCCTCTTGTCCTGTCCCTGGGCACCACTGAAAAAAGCCTGGCCCCATCCTCCTGACACCCGCCCTTGAAATATTTCTAGGGGTTGATCAGATTCCCCCTCAGCCTTCTCTTCTCCAGATTAAAAAGCCCCAATTCCTTCATCCCTTCCTCTTAAAAGAGATGTTCTTGTCCCCTAATCTCCATCCAGGGGGAGGCCTAGGCATCTGGATGATGCTGGGGCTGGACTTTTGGCTACCAGCTAGTGTTGGTACGTTTGGTTCCTAAGAGAAGGGCTGGCAGAAGGAAACCAGACTTACTGTGTGCTGGAAGTCTGTGTGGACGTGTCCATGTTCGGATCCACCTTCTCAATGGGGAGACTCGGCTTCTCACGCGCTTCCTACCGCAAAGGCAGCAGCATCTGGAAGTCAGGGTTTGGCTACACAGCCAGGCCTGGGGACCTGTCCTCCCAGGTGGGGCTGGGAGCAGACACCTCGTAGTGGCATGTTGGTTTACATTTTCTAGCCCTTGAGGCTCTTGCTCCACCCAGGAATTTTACTTGGGGTGTTGTGGTCTGGTGGTGTGTGGATAGACGTGCCTTGAGTCCTTCAGCTGGATGCTTCTTGCGTGGTTGCCCGTGATTGGAAAGGATTGGTCTGGCAGAGGAAGGTTCTGCCAGCTGGTCGTAATAACATCTGCTCTTCCTCCCCTTCTTTAGCAAAATTCGGGAGGAGCTTGGTATGAAACCCGTTCCCAGGGACAAATTCTCCTCCTTTTCACCTCGAGAGACTGACTGCAACCGAAAGAAGAGAGTGAGTATCTTTTAAAGACCAAATTGGTTTTTTTCATTGTGTGCAGCTCTGAACCCCACCGTTCCAAGGCGATGTGAAGGTCCTCAAATGTGTCCAGAGGAGGGCATCCAAACTGGTGAAGGGCTGGAGGTCATGTCCTGTGAGGAGTTGCTGGGGACTTTGGGTTTGTCTAGCTTGGAGAAAAGGAGGCTGAGGGATGACCTCATTGATCTCTGCAGCTTCATGAGGAGGACATGTGGAGAGGGAGGTGCTGAGCTCTTTTCCCCGGGATCCAGCGATAGGATGTGTGGGAATGGTTCACAGCTGGTTTAGACTGGACTTTAGGAACCATTTTTTTTTACCAAGAGGGTGGTCAGACACCGGAACAAGCTTCCTAGAGAGGTGGCCGATGGCTGGTGGTGGTGAAGAGGCATTTGGACAATGCCCTTAATAATATGCTTGAACTTGTGGTGAGCCCTGAAGTGATGAGGCAGTTGGAGCAGATAATCATTGTAGGGCCCTTCAAAGTGAAATTACTCCACTCTACTCATCTTTAAGACACCACAAAATGTAAGGAACGCCCTATGGGAGTTTGTGCTCTTGATCTGTCGGCACATGAGCTCCTGTTTTCCCTTCGCTGGGGTTGAGCCAAGGCCATGTGGTAGCTGGGCAGTGTCCGAAACGCAGCTGGTGGCCTGTTGGCTTGGGGGACAGGAGACGGCTGACTGGAAAGCTTAGGTGGTTCCTGAGACCCTTCCATGGTGTAGCCCCGGGGCAACCTCCTGGATCTTGGCTGCTCAGCTGGGAATTGCTGTCTGCTAGGCCCAGTGCCATCACTTCAATCAGCAGGAGGAGGCCTAGACCACATTCTCCCTCATTTTGCTTGCCATCCCTCTTTTCCTTCACGTTCTAAACGCACTCTAGGGTATCGCTTTGCAGCACCATGAGTGGTACAGCAGGCTCTGGCCTTTGGGAAAAGAAACTATTAAACAAGAGGAGGTTCAGGTTGGATGTTAGGAAACAGGTTCTCCCTAGAAGGACAGTTATTTAGAGAGGCTGCGGAATCTCTCCCTGGAGTTTTTCAAGACACAGTTTGGCAGAGCTGTGGTCTGGCGTTGGCAGTAGTCCTGTTTCAGTGGGAGGCTTGGACTGGGGACCTCCAAGGGCTCCTTCCAGCTCCTGCTTTTGCTGTTCTACCAGCTCTCATTTCTTGGATCAAAGGGTTCTTGTCCTTTCCCATCCTACACGTGGTCACGCTGGAGAGGGAGGGCAGCCGCTCCTGAGTGCGCAGGAGCATGAGGTGTGTGGGCAGTGTGTGAGGGACTGGGCGGACGGGTTTGTCCTGCATTCCAGTTGGCCTCCTCACGAGAAGTTCTCTGCCTATGTTTGCCCCTAGGGCTTGCTTGATCTGTCCCTGTAGCTGCAGGTGGCTTTTGCAAACTGGTTCTGGTGGTGGTGGAAGTTCCTAGAAAGAGCAGTTCTTTGAAAATCCACTCTCTTTTTCTGGGCTGGGGTTTACATGCTCGTTTAAAGCAGTGTCTGTCTCCTCCCCACAGAACAACGTCCTGAATGCCATCCTGCTCCTCATGAGGGAACTGGATGCCGAGGGTCTGGAGATCGTCCAGCAGACAGTGGGGAGGAGGCTGCAGGCCTTTCGGAAGAAGGACCTGCAGGAGGAGTGACGGTGCCCGTTACAAACCTCCTTGGACCACCAGCCGGCCCCAAACTCCTCAGTGCCCTTCTTCCCACACACGCCTGAGCCTCAGCGTTTCCCGCCGCGTGTCCCTTGCCAGAGGGGTTTGGGATGAGGTGGCTGCTGGCTGTCCCCATAGCTTCTGACATGGCCCAGGGCTGCGCATGTTGTGTTGGGGTTGGCAGCACCCCATCCTGGCTCCTGGGAACTTTCAGAGCAGGCTCTGTTAGTGTTTGTTGTCTCTGGGGGCTGTTTGGTGGGAGCTGCAGGGGAATGGGCAAAGCGGGGGCTGCGGTGAGAGCTGCCGCTGTGCTGTGGCCATGGAAGGGGGGTGGCAAATCCTGCTGGCTGCTAGAAATGTCCCCATGTGTCGGTGGCTCCCCGTCAGACTCACCCTCGGCCAGCCTCTTTCTCTGTGTGTGTGTAGCAGACTGAAGACAGTTTGTACTGCACAGGTTTGTTGTTGTGAAGTCTGCCGGGGAGGCGCCGCCTGAAGCGATCACCAGGAGCTCTCTGGTGCCGATTGTGAAGGTCACTGTCAAATTCTTCATTTATCTTCAGCTCCTGACGACCTCTGGTCCTCATTAGCACCCGCTAAAAGCATCTGACTTGGCGGTCAGGAGGCCCAAGGAAAAGCTCTCTGCAGCTGAGGTGAAACAGAAATGATTCCCTCCCAGCTCCTGAGCGCTCAGCTGGACTTCTCACCCCCACGGGCCCCCGCAGGCATTACAGCAGCTTAAGGAAACCACGTCAGAGCGAGAAAAGCTCTTGGCAGTTTGGAGAAGACAAGCCAAGAAGATAAGCGTTGTGTCCAGTTTGCACAGGCATTGGGGGTGGCGATTCTCTTTTCACTGCAGGAGCGGCGTTTACTCTTGGGATTTTATAGCGCTGTTAAACACCAACTGAAACTGTTGGGTGACACACCAAATAAAAGCCAAGTTTTCCCTCTAGGACACCGAAGTAGCGGCCGGGGCTCAGTGAACCCAGCGAGAACAACTGACTCGGGGCATTGCTGCATTATGTCTGGTTCAGGGCTTGCATTGTGGAGCGGGAGGAGGAGGAGGGAGGGAGGAGGTTTGGGAGGGGGGGCCTGTGCCCTCCCGCTTCACTGGGCTGCTGAGATGGCTTGCCTGCCCCATGCTGCCTGCCACGGGGGCTGCTTTTCAAAGGCACCGGGTCCCAGTTGGGGAATCTTCCTGCGGCCGAGCCCGGGAAGCAAAAGACGTGGTGAGCGAAGCTCCTTTGCTGGTGCAGAGGTTGGAAAACCTGCCCGAGCTGTGGGACAGGAACCCTCGGTACCGCTCGGCTGCAGACCTTTTAGCTCCTCAAAACGACCTAGTTCCTGCCTTCTGCATTAACTCCCAGCTGCATTTAAATGGCATAATATACCGGACTCCACTTGACAGCCAGGGCCTGAGAGGTGTTGTCGTCTTGTTGGCATCTTGTTGTCATCTTGCCCTCGTGCTGAGGGGCAGCTCTTCTCTTGGGCTGTCTCGGCAGCAGGCTGGGTGGCAGGAGTAGCCTCCTCCACCCGCGTGGTGGAGGAACAGGGACGCTGCCGTTTGCACCCACCGGCTTTGCTGGGGGGAGAGCGATCAAAGCAAGTGTCATTGTTGGCCATCAGGGGCCTGGTTTGTGGGCGAGGGTGGCTAATGGAGCAATCGCCACAGCCTGAGGCTGCTCTGGCACAGCTCCTCTGTTAATCCTCCACAGCAGGGCTGGCCCCTGCCTACGTGCTGCGCTCGTCATCCTTGGCCACTGCGGCTTTTCAGCTCATGCCTCTTCGCTCCGGGAGCCCAGCAGCCCTCCTTTCGCTGGCTGTGAGAGGCTCATGGCTTCCATGCTCTGCCTCTGTGGGGATGGGGGGAAGCCAGGGCTGGGCTGGATGTGCCGATGAGCCTGGGTGCACAGTCACTGCATCCCCTCCGAGACCCCTCCAGGAATTTGGCACGCTGGGCTTTTTTTTTTGGGGGGGTGGAACCGAGGTGTTAGGGCTGCAGTGACACCTCTCCTCTAGCACCTCTAAACGTGCAGCTGGTTGAGCGTGGGGACACTTCTGCCCATGGAAGCGGTGGAGTCACCATCCCTGGAGGTATTTCAGATGGGCAGACGTGGTGCTGCAGGACACAGGTGTTGAGGGAAGCGATTCTACCCTTCTGCTCCCCTCTGGCTGAGACCCCACGTAGAGGATCGCATCCAGCTCTGGAGTCCCCAGCACAGGAAGGACATGGAGCTGTTGGAGTGGGGCCAGAGGAGGCCACGGAGATGCTGGGAGGGCTGGAGCCCCTCTGCTGGGAGGACAGGCTGAGAGAGTTGGGGGGGGTTCAGCCTGGAGAAGNACTGGATGGTCTTTAAGGTCTTTTCCATCCATAGCGATCCCAATCATAATGATGGTGCATCAGGCCCACAGGACCACCACCCTGTGGCTCATATTGGGGGTTCCTGGTTAGCAAAGCGGCAAATGGGATAGTGGAAGAGAGTGTTTTCCTCCCGCTGCCTTCCCAGCACTGGGATGAGAGGTCATGTCTGTGGCTGGGGTCTCTGGGGTCCTCAGAGCAGATTCTCACCCGGGAAGAGCAGTGTCTGCTGTTTCTCCGCGTGTTTCTCTGCTCTGGCAGGAAAATACAGTGATTATCATCGTCCTCCAGAGCCTAAACCAAGTAACGCGGCCAGCTGGGGGAAAAGCACTGAAATCAGGATGGGGACATGGGGAGTTGTCACTTAGGGAGGCCAAAAAACAAAACTGTGTGTTTGACCCCAAAGAGCGTGAAGCATCCCAGTGCTGGCCACGTCCCAGAGGCTGGAGCCATCGGATGAAAGCCCCAGGGAAGGGGAAAGCGGCCTGGGAACAAGGGGCTACCCGTGGCCCTCTGGCACAGGCTGAATGCTGGGGAGAGGAGCCAAGGCCCGGCGATGAGTTTGGCAGCTGCCCTGAGAAAATGCCTGAACAGGGAACAGGACCCCGATAAAGGACTCCCGCAATTGCTTTGAAAGTGGGAACCAAAACAAGGGGGAAGCCATTCCCCTCCTCTGTCCTCCCCCCGGGGCATCACAGAATCACAGAATCTCAGGGATTGGAAGGGACCTTGAAAGCTCATCCAGTCCAATCCCCCTGACGCAGCAGGAACACCTAGAGCAGGTCACACAGGAACGCCTCCAGGAGGGTTTGGAATGTCTCCAGAGAAGGAGACTCCACAACCTCTCTGGGCAGCCCCTTCCAGTGTTCCCTCACCCTCACCAGGAAGAAGTTTTCCCTCATATTTAAGTGGAACCTCCTCTGTTCCAGCTTGCACCCATTGCCCCTTGTCCTATCCTTGCCTGTCACTGAGAAGAGCCTGGCTCCATCCTCCTGACACTCACTCTTCCGATATTTATAAACATTCCTGAGGTCACCCCTCAGTCTCCTCTTCTCCAAGCTCAAGAGACCCAGCTCCCTCAGCCTTTCCTCCTCTGGGAGATGCTCCACTCCCTTCAGCATCTTTGTAGCCCTGCCCTGGACTCTCTCCAGCAGTTCCCTGTCCTTCTGGAACTGAGGGACCAAGAACTGGACACAAAAANATTAAATTTCTCCCCGCCCAACTCTCCAGCCTGTCCAGGTCTCTCTGGATGGCAGCACGGCCTTCTGGCGTGTCAGACACCCCTCCCAGTTTGGTGTCATCAGCAAACTGGCTGGCAGTGCACTCTACTCCCTCATCCAAGTCATTGATGAATATATTGAATAATACTGGTCCCAGTACTGATCCCTGAGGCACTCCACTAGATACAGGCCTCAACTAGACTCCGTCCCATTGACCACAACTCTCTGGCTTCTATCCTTCAGCCAGTTCACACTCCACCTCACTACCCCATCGTCCAGGCCACACTTCCTCAGTTTGGCTGCAAGGATGCTGTGGGAGACAGTGCCAAATGCTTTACTGAAGTCAAGACAGACCACATCCACTGCTCTACCATCATCTACCCACCTGGTCATGTCTTCCTAAAAGACTACCAGGTTGGTAAGCCTGCCCCACAGAGGGATGATGCTGACCCTTGAACCTGCCATCCTGCTCTCCCAGGCATTTGAGGATGCATGGAGCGGGAAAACATCCTGTGCTGGCGTTAAGCCGGCTCCGGCAAACCTTCTGGCGTTGCTTGTCCCCATCCTACCCCCAGGTCTTGTCCCCCATTTCATCCCCGCGGGGGCCCGCCACGCAATGACCACTCTCCTGCGAGGCGGGTTTGGCTCCGGCAGGTTTTATCTCTAAGGAGGAGAGCAGCGCCACGAACGGTACAAGGTTTTTGGGGGGTTTGTCACAGAGCAGCGGTGAGATGACACAGGCACACGGCCCTGACGGTGGCACCTGAGGGGGGCCGCGGGGTGACCGATGGTCACAGCCAAGCGTCATGCAAAGGTGGCCAGGGAAGAGGGAGCTTGCCAGGACTCGTTGCTCTGCGCTCAGCCCTCGAGACACCCCACTGGGCAAACGCCATGGAAGGATGGGGCTTTCCCAGGGCTCATGGGGCAGCTGATAGCCCCCAGGGGACCAGCTCCTACTCGCTCCGGGATGGCACCACATCCTCCCCGCTCCCCTCCCCACACACAGCGCAGGCGATTAAAAGCAGCAAGGTTGGCTCAGGCAGTTGAGCCGCTAATTAAGGAATCGGGCTATACCCTGTTCATTAAATAATAGAGATAAACCATTAAGGGAAGATTAAGGGGGGGCTCTAGCAACACCTCTTTGCCGCATCTGCACAGGGAACCCAGACCCTGGACCAGCGATTCGGGGCAGGATTGTGCAGTTTTGGGAGCTGGGACCAGGCTCTGCCTGCTTTAAGGGGTCGGTGGCAAAGCTGTGGGGCTACTGAGAACAGGGGGGGACCCAGTGCCCCCTGAGCAGCAGGTGGGGGTGGAGAGGAGGTGGAGGAGGGGGCTACGGCTCGGGCTGGTGGGGCTAGAAGCCCTTCTCGATGCTGAGGGTGCGGCGGGTGACGTGCTCCATCGTCCCCGAGATGTACTCTGTCAGGCTGATCTGGTAGTTGGCGAGCATCTTCAGCATCAGCCGCAGGTTCAGCCACCACTGCTCCTGAGGCAGCCTGTGCCTGCAAAATTGGGGATGTGGCTCTCAAGTGATCCGGGAAGGTCCCCTGGGACCTGGCAAACCGTTGGGGCACAGAGACAGGGACTTACTCGAAATCGGTGACTTTCTTGAGCTCTGTCACGGGGCTGAAGGCCACCACCTTCTTCCTGAGCCCGATCACGCAGGCAGAGTCGCCCGAGTTGGCAAACACACGGCCTGGGAGGGGAAATAGAGCTGATCACAGCCACCTTGCTGCCCAGTGCCATGTCCAGAGGCTGCCCAGTGCCACCTCCCACCCCACGGGACCCTCATCCCTCAGCTCACCCTTGCGGTAGACCTCCTGCAGCTTCTCTGACATCCACAGCACCGCCTTCACTCCCAGCTTGGTCCCGTAGTTGCGGTCAAAGGGTGTCGGGGCTCCCCCCTGGGGACAAAGAAAAGACGATGTCAAGCCCGCCCGGCTCTTGGGGACAGCAGTGGCCCATGTTGCCCTGTCCCCTCTACCTGCTGGAGGTGGCCCAGGACGTTGATCCTGCAGTCGAAGATGCCTTTGCCCTCGGAGGAGTAGAGGTTGTAGAGGAACTCAGTGGTGTAGTGCTCGTGACACTTCTCATTGCTGGGGGAGCAGAGGGAAGGGATTGAGGGGCTGATCCTTAAACTGGTGTCCCCAGGAGGTCTCTCCATGCTCCCCTAAACACCTTTTCTTTTCCATTTTGTTCTCCCAGGGCCTGCAAGCCCAAGCCCATCTCCCCAGCAGGACCCTGGGGCTGGGGTGGGAAGGGCAGCAGAAGCACCCAGTGCAGGACTGTCCCCCTGGCCGAGTGTGGCACCCTCGGGCAGGACATTGAGCACCCACCGTGCCCGACCTCACTGTGCCCAGGGACCCTCTCTGACCGCGGGAAGGGCTCAGTGGTGGCCATTGGGTTGGGTTTTCCAGTGAGTGCCCCTAGGGATGCCCAACTCACCGCAGCACCAGCCCTCTCTGGATATCCGTCTTCATTTTGTCCGTCAAGTGCTCCACGTTGGCCTGCAAGAACGAACACCAGGATGCCAGCGGCGTCCGATGTCCTCTGCAGCCACCCCAGGTCCTCTCACGTAGACTCGAGAGCCACTAACGTCACGCGGCGGCTTCACGGGGCTTGGCTGGAGCCCTCTCTTCCGTGGTTTTCCATCTTATTTTACCCAAGCCAGGCCCCTGCCCCAACTCACCTTCAGGTCGTGGATGGTGAAGGGATCTTCGTAGACGTAGGCGGCATCGGCGCCCACTGCGATGCCAGTGACAGTCGACAGGTACCCGCAGTAGCCCCCCATCGTCTCCACGATGAAGACACGGCGCTTGGTGCCCGAGGCCGACTGTTTGATGCGGTCACAGCTCTGTGCCAGGACAAAGTGTGTCTGTGTCACATCAAGAAACCCCATCTTTGCTGCCCAGGATGGGACGCTGGGCATCCCAAAACATGATAGGACCTGCTGGAGAAGGGGACGGTCCCCATGAGCTTCCGCCTTATCCCTCACCTCCATGGCCGCATTGACGGCCGTGTCCGAGCCCAGGCTGAAGTCGGTGCCAGGCACGTTGTTGCTGATGGTGGCGGGGATGACACACATGATGATGCAGAGCTCCTCGTACTGCCCACGGGCCTCCACCAGCTGCAGCACCCCCTCGTATGCCTGCAAACAGCCGAGGGCTGGGGAGACGGATCCACACCCCAAAAGGGGTGACCTGAGGTGCCCAGAGCCCACCCCGGTCCCCACTGAACCAGGGCTTGAAGGTTTCCCCCGCACCTCGAACCCCCCGATGACCAGCAGCCCTTGGATGTTGAATTTCCGCACGTTCTCCACAATCTTTTCCATGCAAGTCTTGGGCAGCGTCCTGTGGTGGGGAAAGGGAGGAAAGACCAAGGGGTGAGGATGGGGGTCCCCTCCTCTATGCGTGTCCCCACCTCCCCACCCTGTTCCCCACCCCACCAGGCGCTGTGCTTACCTCTTGGTGCCCAGCATGGACCCTCCGCGTCCCAGCCAGCCTGCCACGTCGTGCCAGCCCACCTCGCGGATCTGCAAGCAGCAGTGCATTTTGGGGTAAGGGGAGGCCTCCCAGCACCCCCTCTCCAAGCCCAAACCCGCACCCCCAGGCTCACCGTGCCCCTTACCTGCCCCTTGGACAAGCCCTCGAAGCCATCGCTCACCACGTAGACGGTGTGTCCCTGGCAGATGGCGATCCTCACAGCAGACCTGACGGCGGCGTTCATGCCGGCAGCCGGAGCACCCACGTTCAGGATGGCCATGCTGAAGGGGCTCTGTGGGGACAGGGACAGCACGTCGTTGCGTGTCCCCAAGGTGGGGAAGGTGTCCCCTGCCCCTGCCCATCCCTCCTCACCTTCTCCTGCGCCGGCTTCTGGTGGGCCAACAGCTTGTAGATGTTCCAGTTGTTCTCAAAGCTCCTGCAAGGACAAGGCAGCATGGCCCCGAGGGGCGTCTGGGCCTCAGGGCGCCAGGGGAGGGACCCTCCCTGGATGGTTCCACCACGGGGAGAAGCCCCCAGCCCAGTATGTCCTTTCGGCCACCCACATGTCCCCCCCTCCAGTGCTGGACCCCTCTCCTCACCTCCCACGGAGCTGGATGGCCTCCTCAAACCTCTTCTCATCCATGGCCTTCTGCACATCCTTCGTCTTGGGGAGGGGGGGAGAGGTAGGACCATCACACCCAGGCTTTGTGGGGAGATGAGGGGGACCCCCCCAAAGTGGGTACCCCCCCGGTACTCACCACTTGGACGCACTCCATGAGGGGCAGCCTCACCGACTGGTTCCCTGAGAGGCTCACCACGCAGGCGGGGGTGTCCGGCGTGGCCTCCAGCAGTGCCATCACCGCCTCCATCCCCATCTTGCTGCTCTGCAAAAGACGAAGGGGCAACCCCCCACCCCTGGGTTGATGGCCACCCATTCACCAGCCAGAGCCCTGCTGGTTATATTTGGTTTTATTTTAACATTCCACCCCCCCCTCAAAAAAAAACCCCAGAAACATTGCAAGGGGAAATGGGCGCATGGTTCTGCCTGAAGAACCATCCGAACCTCATCCTTCATCTTCCACCTGATCTTGACCTGCATCTTGAGGCCTGTATCTAGTGGAGTCCCTCAGGGATCAGTACTGAGACCAGTATTATTCAATATATTCATCAATGACTTGGATGAGGGAGTAGAGTGCACTGCCAGCCAGTTTGCTGATGACACCAAACTGGGAGG
>VXBJ01000188.1:209812-220632 GCA_013400055.1 Nycticryphes semicollaris | reverse complement strand
TTGGAGGGGGGGAACATGGTTTCGGAGGCGGAGGGTGGTGGGTATCTGCTGTCTCATGGCCTCCTGCCCCCAGCAGGTCCCTGGAAATACTGAAGGGCAGAGGAAAGGGCTGTGCTGGTGAGCCCTGGTGGGGCAAGGGGGGTGCCCAGACTCCATGGCCGCCCTCTTCCCTTCCCTCCCACCTCAGCACCACTCTTGACCCAGCCAGAGGAAACGGAAGCCAGCTGCTGGCCACCATCAAGGGGGCTACGTGACACTGCAGGGCTCTCTGGGCAGCAGGTTGCCACCAGTGCCATCAACACCTCCCCATCCTGCCCCAGCGCTAGGTTGTCCCCTCCCAAGCCATCCCCAGCACAATGCTCCACCGCTGCTCATCAGTGCCACGGAGTAGGGGGTTGTGGGGGGGTAGAATTGTCACCTCCACAGCACCCCAAGGAGGAACCATGGCCTCCACCTCCCCTTCCCAGCGCCAGAGGCCACCAGGGTCTCCAGTCACTTCAACAGACGTACTGGAAAACATCACAAATCTGCCTCCTGGAGTAATCTCCTTACTCCTCCCCCTCCTGTTTCCACAGAAAAGTTTAGATATAGATAAGTACTTTAAAATAACAAGCTCTTTAGGGGAAAAAACGACCAACAAAAAACCACCACCAAATCAAAACAAACCAACCCCCCCAAAAAAACCCCAACCAACCAACCCACCCCCAGACACGCCTGTATTTGCACTTGCAGAGGAGTTTCCATGGAGAAGAATCCACTCTTTGGGGACACTTTCAGGGGACGCTCTGCGAGAGGAAGCGGCACTCGCTGCAGCCACCAACTGGAGAGCAGTGACCTTCTGCGGGGCTAAAGCCACCCAGGGGGAAGAAGCCACCTCACCTTGGGCCAGGCTGCTCCCACCCACCCCAAGCTCCCGTGAACAACCCCAAAACGTTAATACCTGGGGTCCAGGGTGGGCAAACGTGGCTTTGAGGGGGGAGGGGGGACACCAGGCTGGTGGGGCACGATGCTTTTTGGGGAAAACCAGACCTGAAGCTCTTTTTTTTTTCTTTTTTGTTCCCTCCCTCCTCATCGTCCACCCGCCCCAGAGTCCTCACCTTCACCCCCGCGTCTGCTCCTCCACCTCTGCTGGGGTAAGGACCACCTCCCCAAGAGAGGACCCCGGAGGGGACACCCGCAACTCCTTGGGGGTGAGCAAAACCATTCGGAGATAAACCAGGACCGCGTTTAAACCCCCAACCCCCTTCCCATAAAAGAAATATAATTCAAGGACAAGCGTTTCGCTAGAAGGGAACAACACGCCCGCCTCTAAACCCTCAACAATCCTTGACTCCCACAAGGATTTAGGGTAAAAGGGAACCAAGAAATTAGGAGGGTTTTGGTTTTTTTTTTTTAAATTTTATGCAAACAGTACCAGAAATTAAGACTGTGTGGGATTTCCAGCTGAGGGGTGGACACCCTCAGGATGCTTCCTTGGTCCCAAACCAAGAAGAAGAGGCGATGTGAACATCTAAACCTCCCAAAACGAACATCTAAACCTCCTGAGAAGCGTTTCTATGGGATTAAAGGGTCCATGGCACGCTGTGACTCGCTCCCACCAGCGAAACATCAGCCAGCTAAGGGGACAGGGGACATCACAGCCAGCACAAAGCTTCCACCCCCACCCAGACACTGCCGGAGGACAACCACCTTCCAAAGTAGGAAACCTTTGAACCAGACCCTGGCAGGCAGAGCGAGCACGGCAACCCTGGAAGCTTCACCCGGAGGTGGGAAAGGGGGAGAAGACGACAGCAGGAAGCAGGGCCGCCTGGTGGGAATTTCTGGTGGGCTTTTTGTTTTACTTCTCGCCCTTACCCTGGTGGAAGCTATTGTAGTTCCTCTCAGAGGAGCCCAGAGCCACAAGGAAAAAAAAAAAAACAAAACCAAAGAAACCCCCCAAAAACAAAACATAAATCAAAACCAAACAAAAACCAACAAAACCCAACCCAAACCACAGGAAGGAAAAGAATTAGCAGGGAAAGGAAAAAGCAGCAGCAGGAACTTCAGGCACTCATGCCTGAAATAAAGGCGCCGCTGGGGGTGCAGGTAAAGGCTACACCACCTTCTCCCACAGGGAAGTTGGGAATTTGCTGTGAAATCCTGGCTTTCTTTTTGGTTTTACTTCTACAGGGGGAGCGCCGGCAGCTGCGCCAGTGGAAGAGGAAAGCAGAAAGGCAACCATCATTCGGGCCCTGGAGGGGCTGAGAAAACAGGACCCAGCCCCAAGCACAGGGGGTAGCGGGAAGGAGTTTCTCAGAAATCCGAGTTTTCTTTGAAATCTGAGTTTTNAGATTAACACTTTGAGGAAGATGAGCCTCAAAGACCAAGGGTCTCACTCTCCCCCCCCATCTCCCAACTGGTCCTGAAGCCCCCTGCTTCGCTCTGCCAAGGCAAACCTACAAAGGATCCAACAGGAAACCTTCCCAGCGCGGAGGCTTCCGCTGCGTCAGCTCCCCGCTGGAGCTCAAGGCTTGGGTGGGACAGCGCTAGACCAAAGGCACCAAGGGCTGGGCCAGAGCTGCTCTCCAACCTCTCCGAGCTACTTCAAAAAAAATAAAAATAAAAACCAAATCCACAATGAAGAAAACCACCACCACAGAAAAAAAAAAAAAAAAAACCCAAACAAATGCAAAAGAACTACCTTGAGTCTCCTGTGGCAAGTATTTCCACGGAGAAAAACCAGATTCCATGCATTTTCCCCAGCATGGAAGAAAGAATCCCGATTTTATGATCCTCAAGAGGCCAGAGGGAAGGAGCTGAGCATCATCCTACGCAAACAACTGCCTCATTTCTCTCGCTGCCTACACCCCTGTCACAGAGAAGCACGAGTCTGTCAGGCATCTCTGAGAATCACAGAATGCTACAGGGTTGGAAGGAACCTCTGGAGATCCTCCAGTCCAACCCCCTGCCACAGCAGGTCCACCCAGAACAGGTCCCACAGGAACAGGTCCAGATGGGGTTTGGAATGTCTCCAGAGAAGGAGACTCCCCCACCTCTCTGGGCAGCCTCTGCCAGGGCTCTGCCACCCTCAAAATGAAGAAGCTCCTCCTCATGTTGAAATGGAACTTATGTTCCAGTGTGTGCTCATTCCTTCTTGTCCTGTCACTGGGCACCACTGGAAAAAGCCTGGCCCCATCCTCCTGACACCCACCCTTCAAGTATTTCTAGGGGTTGATCAGATCCCCCCTCAGCCTTCTCTTCTCCAGACTGAAAAGATCCAAGTCCCAGTCCTTCAGCTTTTCCTCATTAGAGAGATGCTCCAGGCCCCTTTGTGGTCCTCTGCTGTCCCCTCTCCAGCAGTTCCCTGTCCTTCTGGAACTGGGGAGCCCAGAACTGGACTCAGTGCTCCAGATGGGGCCTCCCCAGGGCAGAGCAGAGGGGCAGGGTGACCTCCCTCCACCTGCTGGTCACACTCTTCCTGATGCCTCCCAGGATGCCATTGGCCTTCTTGGCCACCAGGGCCCATTGCTGGCTCTTGGGCATCCTGTTCTCATCCTGAGCAACTGGTTCAGCTGCCACTCCTGAAGAACACGTGGAGAGCAGAGTCCCCCGTGAGGACATTGAAAGCAGTGGGGTCTCCAAGAGAGACCACGGCAGCACAAGAAACCCCTGGCCAGGTCACCAGGTCCTCGCTTCAAAGGAAGCTGCTACAAAGCTTCTGCTGCTCTTTTCAGCCGCCGTTTCCTCCCTTTACAGCAGGCTCACAGCTCACATCTCCGGAGGGACCACCCTCCTGCCTCCCGAGGACTTACAGCTGAGCCGGGGGCGAGGGCCGCTGAAACACATCACCAGGTAGTTTTTGCCATTCCAACTCTTTATTTCTGTGCTGTTGAGCGTCACCCGTCCTCACAGAGGACAGAGTGCAGGAGGTAAGTGAACTTTTCCCAGACGAGCTGTAGGTGACACAGAGAGGGCAGAACCAAGGCTACCCAGGAGCCATGCCCGTTTATTTTCCAAAAAAACCAGCCTGGAAGTCTGAGAAGTCTCTGCTAAGCGGCTGCGACTTCAAATTGAAAACTAAACTTTGAATTTGCGGGACACAAGGACCTCTTGGGAGTTAAAGAGAGGCCACAGGAGCTTGGTAGAGGCTCTTTGTCTCCTGCTTTCCCAACCATCTGCGGGGCCTAACGTAGCCCTTCAAGGTTCTCCCAAACAGCACCTGAATTCCTGCCCCAGGAACATGGACCCTGAAGCAACACCACGCTCTGGCTTTGGAGGGGAAGGGCAGGAAGGACCGGGATTTAAAAAGAACAACAACAACAACAACCCCCAAAACGACAGAAAATTGGTTATAGACTGACACCAAGGACATCAAAAAAGCAGGAGAAGCAGCTATGAAAATATGCTGAGATGGTCGAGAAAAGTCACATCAAAATATATTTAAAAACCAGGAATTCCAATCTGTGTGGAATTTAAAACTCCTTCCCCCCCCCTTTTTTTTTTGTTGTTGTTGTTTTCTGCTCAAGGAGTCTCTTTGTTGTTCCAGGACGTGGAACACGATAGGCAGCACCAGGTATTGTCCTGAAAAGGGTAGTATTTCCCCCCAAACTCATCTGAGCGCTTCCACAATTTACAAATTAAAAAAAAATAATAATAAAAAAAATTTAGATATACCTCACCAATTGCCCCACCCTCCCTCTCTTTTCCTTTCTACAGCCGGGCAGGAGAAAAAAAAACTGCAAACAAATCTGACTTTTCCTTTTGGGTTAAGGCTGATTTTACCCCCCACCGTCAATACCCCTGCAATCCGTTGTACACCTTCTGCACCGATCCTTGCTTCAACAGCTGCTTGAGACCTGCAAGAGAAAGGAGAGGGCGTCAGGGGAAGGAAACATTCCCCCCTCCCCAAACCCAGTGGAGCAACAAGCCTTACTCCTGGTATTTTTACTACTTCACAGAGAAATAACGCCCAGGTGCCTTCATGCGCTCTCTGGACCAGACAAGGCTGGTGGATCCAAGGAGGAAAAAACAAGCAAAAAATGAATCTCTGCTATAAACTCCTCACAGGGATAAACCTGGCTCCCAGGGCTGCTCTGCTGTTGAACTTGGGGACAGTTTTATGACCTGAAGTAAAACTGCCACAACAAACAAGCTTTCTGAGTATTTCCAGAGTCAAATTCATCCAGCTCATCCCACACCCAGGCTCTCTCTACAGCCCAAGACCAATCATAGAATGGTTGGAGTTGGAAGGGACCTTAAAGACCATCCAGTTCCAACCCCCCTGCCCTGGGCAGGGACACCTCCCACCACACCAGGTTGCTCCAAGCCCCATCCAACCTGGCCTTGAACCCCTCCAGGGATGGGGCAGCCACAGCTTCTCTGGGCAACCTGGGCCAGGCTCTCACCACCACCACAGGAAAGAATCTTAGTGATATCTCATCTAAATCTCTCTTCCAATTTAAAGCTGTTACCCCCTGTCCTGTCACTGCACTCCCTGACAAAGAGTCCCTCCCCAGCTCTCCTGGAGCTCCCTTCTGATACTGGAAGGCTGCTCTAAGGTCTCCCCTTCCAAGGAACCTTAGAAGATCAGGAAGGCTGCCTTTGAGTCCTTCTCGTCTCATGAGTAATTAGAAAGCAGAGGTTTCCACACCCATTTGTGGTGCCCAGGGACATGGAAGCCCACTAGAAGTAGCCCCTGAAGGCAATAAGAGAAGCAAACTTGTTGCTTGTGGGCTTAAATATCCTCCTGAACATTCAAAAGCTGGAGTTTTTTTCACAACCACTGTGACACAAAGGAGCCTAGATGGCTGCAAATAACACCCTCCTCACCCCTGAACACCAATCCATCAAAATATTTCCAAGGCCTGACTGTTCTCGTCAGTATCAAATTCTTACCAGAGTAAAACAGCCTTAAAAACCTTCTCATCTTCTGGGGTCAGCATCTTCAGGGAAAGGCTGGGAGGTCTTCCCTGCTACTTAAAGGGCTAGGGGCTGTCAGGACCCAAAAAACCAGACCCCAGCCACAGATAACTTACAAATTACTATTTTTACTATATAAAAAAAAATAATAATCGAGCTAAACCGCTGCAAATACTGCTGTTGGGTGTCTGCCAGCTGGCTTGCACCTCACCATGTGAAGGAGGGCTGGAAGCTTTATGTGTTTATACAACAGCTCAGATTAGGCTGCCTCAAAAACACCGCAGTAGCTGTTAGCCTTAAGCGAGGGAGAGGGAGGATCAGGAATTAAAATCGGCCAATTTAATTCTATAGGGGATAAAAAAAACCAAACCAACACCAACCCACCCAAGGTTTTCAGGCATGCAACCCTTCTTAAGGAGTGATCCAGCTAAAAGAGTCTATGACCCCTTGCCAACCTTGTCCTGCCTGCCTGCCCTTCAAGCACTCTGGCTGCAAATCCTTTCAGGCTGGCGATTTGACGTGTAAGGATCACGGTAGCTCTTGTTAAAATACCAGCAAACCATCCTGGAATCGATAACTGGAACCACAACGGTGCCCTGCCAAGCAATTCACACCTCTTGTTTGCTTCCCAGAGGATCCTGAGCTTTTTTCCAATGGCAGAAACATCCCCAAAAGCGGGGCAAAGCGAGCCCCTCATTCATTAAGGATGGGTCATTCTCCAGGGCAGTTCACTTCCCTTCCACAGCCAAAGGAGGCTGAAAGGCGCTTCCTGGCTGATGGGTAAGAGGATGTGCCCCCTGGATGTGTAGTTCTTTGGAAGGAAGGACATTCCTGGAGAAAAGGTGTGCTCCCTGACAAAAGCGGGATTAGCACCATTCCCCTACCTCATTTCCTGCTCGCTAGCTCCAGGCATGATATCCTGTGAGCTAATGAGGGTATTTCAACACGTAACTGATGTTCCATCAGGAATTCCAGCCAGGAATCCTGCCATTGGTGGTGCTGCTACTGCATCTCAGGCTTTTTTTTTTTTACTGCAAAAACCACCCTGCAAGAAACAAGCTCTAGTGTAGAGATATGTCCAAGAGAAAGTCATCTCTTATCAACAAGCAATAAATTCCCTGATGTCACACCAGCAGGAAAGGAAGCGTATTATTTTCCTGACTCTAAAGCTTTACGCTGCCCAGTGGGTGCTCTTGGAGTTGGGAGTAACTTCTGACCGCCCCCGGGAGCTGGACATATGGTTAGGAGATAAGAAATCAGGACCAGTGCCAACAATAAGAAAAAAAAGGGATGTTTTTGAATTCTGAAGCCTACAGTCTTCCTTTGAATGCGTACACTGAACTGCTGCCACACAACACGAAAAGAGACCTATTCCCTCAAAAAAAAACCCCAAACCCAACCCCTCCTTTAAAAAAAAAAATAAAATAAAGATCACTGGATGTTTGGAGATATTGCAGCACACAGAAATGCATCCGACTGACTACAAGGTCACCTTCCCCTGGGAGGCATGGAATTGCTTTAAGGAGGGAGTGAAACCCCCAAAGGCTCTGTGCCTGAACACATTCATGCCAGTACCGTCAACTCTTGGGGTCCTGGGATATCTGTAAAGGTGCACGAGCAATTTTGATAAAGACACAGGCTTCTGTCACTGCTCTTTGCCCAGTCTCTTCACAAACCGCCACGGGTGACAGCTGGGAGAACCTCCTGTCTGTTCAAGAGGTGTTGTCACCTCACGAAGCTTTGAGAAGGGCAGCAGAGCCTGGAAACGAGACTTCGCTGCTCCACAAAGCCCTCACTGGGCACACGACGCGCCCGCGACAAACAGGAAAGCCACGGGGTCAAAACACGGCTCTCGCAGCCCAAACAGCTGCAGGAAGAGCCACGGATTGTCCCCCTCTGCTCTGCGCTCAGGAGACCCCACCTGGAGCACTGTGTCCAGATCTGGAGTCCTCAGCACAGGAAGGACATGGAGCTGTTGGAACAGGTCCAGCGAAAGACCACAAAGATGCTCAGAGGGATGGAGCCCCCTCTGCTGTGAGGACAGGCTGAGAGAGCTGGGGTTGTTCAGCCTGGAGAAGAGAAGGCTCTGGGGAGACCTTGGAGCAGCCTTCCAGTATCTGAAGGGGGCTCCAGGAGAGCTGGGGAGGGACTCTGGATGAGGGAGGAAAGCCACAGAACAAGGGGCAACAGCTTTGAATTGAAAGAGGGGAGATTTAGATGAGATACCAGAAAAATTCTTTGGTGTGAGGGTGGTGAGAGCCTGGAACAAGTTGCCCAGAGAAGCTGTGGCTGCCCCATCCCTGGAGGGGTTCAAGGCCAGGCTGGAGGGGGCTTGGAGTAACCTGGTGTGGTGGGAGGTGTCCCTGCCCAGGGCAGGGGGGTTGGAACTCCATGATCTTTGAGATTCCTTCCAACTCTAACCATTTTGTGATCCGTCAGGAGCTGGAGCTACCAGCTGGTCTCCAAGTGGTGGCCAGCACAGTGTCACCTACGCACCAGTAAGTGCTGAGAGGAGCCCACCCAGGGCTTGGCTTCCCTCTACAAACTTGAGGAGTCCAGGAAAGCCACATGTTTACCCAATTCTATCAGGACAACTGCCAAAATCCACTAAAAGGGCAGCTTCAGAAGAAGGAAGTATGACACCCTGAGCATCAAGAAGAAGTTCTGGTGGTGGGAATTTTCTGAAGAGCTGCACTGCTACGTGCCAAGAACATTTTTTGCCCCGTAGCAGAGGACGTGGCCCTTGATGCCTCGTGCAGAGTGGCAGAACCCACCACAGAGGCTGCTGAAGCCAAGAGGGATTTCCAGCTAGGAGTGTAGTATTTGCCTTCCCAGGATTTCTACAGCGTTCATCAAGTTTCCAAGTGAGCACTGAAACTGAAACACAGATGTCTCCTACCACACATCTGCACTGCACCCTTCTTCCCTATAAAAACAGAGCACTTGGGGTATGAAGATGTAGAGAGGAACAATCCTTCTCCTGAGGCAGCCTGACACTCTCTACCCTCGAGAGCAGAGGGATTTTCACCAGTCTTGCCTCCAAGAAAGTAGAAACAGGGGTGGGAAAACAGCTTGTGATCCCATTCCAGCAAAGGCAAAGCAGACAGAAGCTAAGCTCAGGAAGTCTCCCAGCTCAGACAGATGGCCAGCTATGAAACAAAGCACCTGTGAAACTTGCCAAGGGCTACATCCCAGCAGCAAATCTGGCTCCCTAGAACCGCAGCAGCCAACCATGCCTGCTTCCAAGGGAAATGGCAGTTAACAGAGTTGGCCCATGCCCTGTGATTATGTTGTACAAGGGGCAAGGGGAGAGGAGAGCCCCCTTCCTGACCACCACAGGCCACTGCCAAGTTCTTATCAGCAGTGGGGTGAGGTCTGCCCAGGCAGCTGCTGTGACAAGAGCTTTAAAAGACGCACCTTCTCGCTGTTCGCTTGTCAGTTGCTCTTTGGGGAACTCCACGTCAAACGTTATTATTAGCGAGCCTTTGATATTATTGTTATCAAAATTGGGAAGACCTTCTCCTTTCTTCCAGAGTTTGGCCCCGGGTTTTGTAATTTTATCCCGAGCAACGTGAACCTAGAGACAAGAGAAATTTCAGAGTGTTATCAGTGTTCTGTGTGCGTACCCCAATACCCTTTCCAACCATGAGAAAAGCTTCAACCGATCCAAACTCAGTGATATTCAGGGGGTCCGAGCAGCATTACTGCCACAACTACTACCACCCAAGGCCCCACACGCAATAAACTGCTGTGACAGCCTGGAACCCAGACCCACACTGCGTACCCCCTTGCGCAGAGCCTGTTTTGGCCACAGGAATTTGCCTGCAAGTCTCTAGCAGAGGGGATAAACGTACACAACCAGCAGTAACCCAGTTGGAGAGCTACAGTTAAGATTTTGTTTCCACACAGCAAGAAAGCAAACTGTCGCCCTCACCTTGTGCCCATCCAAGTGGGCGATATCCATTTCAAAGCCCGTAAGTGCCTCGACCAGCGAGATTGTCACATTTGTATACAAGTCATCTCCTCTCCTTTCAAAGACTGGGTGCCTGCAGAAATAAAGGACACGGATCTTTTCTCCTTCCCCATAGCAGCAATAGGTCCTTTACCCCCTCCCCCACCATGTGCGAGTTTGGAGCATTCACAGATGGGAGAGGAAGCGAAGAATGAATGAAATTGAGCTTTGTTTTCCTGTGCAAGGTATGTACCACTAATAACCTTTCTATTTCTAGGGCAATGAGTGGCAAGGCGTGTCAAGAAGTTGTGACTCACGCCAATGACTTTCTTCGTAGCCCATTTCCTTACAGCAGGGAGACAGTATTGCTTATGGAAAACCAGAGATACTGCATGTGATTCACACAGGAGCTACTAACGCAGGCCAGAATTCAAGCCAAAGAAAATAAAAGTGGAATTATCGTAGTGTCTTATCAGGGGTGAATCCAGTTACTCTGGCATCACCGTGGCTGAACAACCCCTCCACAACCAGATGCCTTGCTGCACACCAGCTCAGCTGAAGGGTAAGTTACAGGCTAGCCAGGCTGGCCAGGAAGTTGCTTGCAAGCCTTCTTTGGATGAACCAGAAAGAGCGGTCTAACTAGGGCTGGCTACTTACTTCAGAACTTTTATTCGGAAGCGCAAATCACCTGGCTCCCCATCAACGTGGGGTTCACCTGCGGAAAAGGAGAGAAAAACCCCTGTTTAAAGGAGGGAGTTCACAACAGCTGAAGAAAAAAAAAAGAGGCATCTGAAAGATTTGCAGCTGACATGTTAAAGGGGGAAAAAAGAAAACCCAACTAGTTGATCTTGCCACAACCAAAAACCCTGCTTAGGCATATCTGCCTCTCTGGGCAGCCCCTTCCAGTGTTCCCTCACCCTCACCGTGAAGAAGTTTTCCCTCATATTTAAGTGGAACCTCCTCTGTTCCA
>VXBJ01000188.1:187950-200218 GCA_013400055.1 Nycticryphes semicollaris | reverse complement strand
GGGGGGGGGGGGGGGGGGAGTTAGCTGGTCAGCTGTTGACCAATCACGTGAAAACGTTAATGTCCCCTATAAAGTATCTGAGAATAAGAGAAGCGAGCTGAGTGTATCAGGTGCAGCTCTGTATTTGAGAGTGAATTACAGATTGGCAGCATCATTATGAAGGTGGGCTGCAAACCTGAGCAGATTTCTGTCGCGACTATGGTGTTACAAGCTGCTGAAATGTAATTTGGGACTAGCTGAAATTATTAAAAATGGGGACTGGGTGACTTTATACAGAAAGATTAAACTGATGGGAAAAGAAATCATAGAATGATCAGAGTTGGAAGGGATTTTGAAGACCATCCAATTCCACCTCCTGCCCTGGGCAGTGACACCTCCCACCAGACCAGGTTGCTCCAAGCCCCATCCAACCTGGCCTTGAACCCCTCCAGGGATGGGGCAGCCACAGCTTCTCTGGGCAACCTGAGCCAGGGTCTCATCACCCTCAGAGTGGAAAATTTCTGCCTAATATTAATCTAAATTCCCCCTCTTTCAGCTTAGAACCATTCCTCCTTGTGCTTTGGCTCCCCTCCTTGATCCAGAGTCCCTCCCCATCTTTCTTGGAGCCCCTTTAGGGACTGGAAGGGCCTCCTTAGAGGGTCTCCCCGGAGCCTTCTCTTCTCCAGGCTGCATCCCCCCAACTCTCTCAGCCTGTCCTCACAGCAGAGGAGCTCCAGCCCTCCCAGCATCTACATGGCCTCCTCTGGCCCTGCTCCAACAGGTCCATGTCCTTCTGCTGTTGGTGTCCCCAGAGCTGGAGGCAGCACTGGGGGCGTGTTCCCCAGAGCAGAGGGGCAGAATCCCTCCCCCTCATGCTGCTGGCCATGCTGCTGGGGATGCAGCCCAGGGTGTAGGGGACGTGCTGGGCTGCCAGCTCATGTTGCTGGGGTGTGTTGAGCTTCTCGTCCACCAGCACCCCCATATCTTGCTGAAATGAGAGGAACTGATACAGGGCTGTGTGTTGGGAAGTCATGGAGCATCCAGTATTACGTGTGCAGGGATCTCCAGCCGCTGGGTAAGATACTTGCAACTGCTCGTTAACGCCTATTGGGCTACAGCCCTCGTGGGTGGTAAGGACAAATGTGTAATCGCAGCTGTGGTGTTGCTTGTACTGCAGGTTGCTGGCCAGCAAAGATTGTCTTTATTAATGTCTGCCATCATTCTAGTTTCCTACTGCTTTTTTTTTTTCTTTTTCTTTTTTTTGGGGGGGGTCTGGAGCCCTTTAGAATTCGAAATGATTATTCTTTCAGAGGTTGGTTAGTTTATTGGTCCGCTCGCCTGTGAAGAAAGGACCCTGGGCTCTTTTTCCCCGCAGTGCCTGGGGAGGTGGCACCGAATCAAATTTGAAGGTCTGGAACAGTGATTTTGCAGTGATTTTTCCAATAGAGCAGTTGTGAGACCTTGGCTGTCAGTTACTGATTTGTTTCCTACCTTCAGCTGCCAGCAGCAGCTGGCTGAATTGGTGTGGCAAGGGAGAGTCTGTGTCTGCGTTCTAGACTGAAACATTTTATACTTGGAGTTAGAGAAAACCAAACCTTTCATTCTTTCTTGGGGGAGGAGATTGCTGTCTTGTGTTTTGGGAAGAGCAGAGCAGCAGAAGAGGCGAGCAGGAGGGAGCCCCACGTTTGACTTTACTTTCCCTCTTTTAGAACGTGTGAAAGCGAGGACGTGTTGTGTAAAGTCGAGGGAGCTTGTCAGCTCTGTGAGAACTCACCTCCTTCTTGTGTGTTTTTCTGCCCGCTAAGAACTGGAACGATCAGGACCACCATGCCTTCGTGCAGAGCCACCTCTCGGATATGCTGGAATTGCTGCTGGAGCCGGAGCAACTCACTGCTTCCTCCCATTCCACTCATAGTAGCTTGGTGTCCTACGGAGCCGTCTCTGCCCTCAGCTTTCTTATTGAAGGGACGGTGAACAAATCCAGGACGGTCCATCCTCTGCACGAGCTTGCCCTCTGGCAGCCCTGTCACGGGCAGAATGGCTACTCAAAGGTCTCCAGAGCCTTCTCGTTCCCCAAACTAGAGAGCTGGCTGCGGTCTTGCCTGACGACGAACCCTTTTGGAATGACTGCCTGCCTCAAATCCGGGAAGAAACTCGCCTGGGCGCAGCAAGGTAGCTACAGGTCTTGTCTTTTATTTTTTAGGAATAACTTTCCAGTCTCGGCTTCTCCTCCTGTCTGGGGATCTGGCACTGACGTGGGGACTTGCCTGCTTTTCCTCCTGCTGTCAGTGGAGAAAGGGAAAGTGACAGCTTAGAGGCGAGGCTGGGGGACTAGAGGGTGCTGTGTGACATCTCTGTGTATTTTTCCAGTCCTTGGAGCACTTCTGTGAGCAAACATTAGTGATTTTATTTTCCAAGTCTCATCTGAGTGAGGCCAGCACCACTATCCTCATTATCCAAGTACAGCTGGATGCAGAGAATAGAAAACATGAGGTGCTTGTGGCAAAGCTGTTACTGATCTGGGTTTCCTGGCCTTGAATTGCGTTCCTTGACCTATAAGGACATGGCAGTGGAGCTGAGGCACCTTTCACCGTAGGAGAAGAAAATTCAGGTTAACATTTTGTTTCCTCTAACTCCACAAGTAAAAGTGGCAGTGCATTAGGTAGGTCTGTGAGGTTCCTTGTACAGTAGAGGGAGCATTTCACTGTTTTAAAACATAGGGTTTCTGCTTTTAACAGAAAAATTACCCCACAGATCTTCCTGCCAAAGTAAATGTTGTGTTCAGGAACAAATTTGTGGAAATGGAGATGCCTAGGTTGGGGCTGTCTGTAGCTTATGAGAAGCTTTAGCTGACTCTGAACAATCATAGAGCCATAGAATGGTTAGAGTTGGAAGGGACCCTAAAGACCATCCAGTTCCAACCCCCCTGCCCTGGGCAGGGACACCTCCCACCACACCAGGTTGCTCCAAGCCCCCTCCAACCTGGCCTTGAACCCCTCCAGGGATGGGGCAGCCACAGCTTCTCTGGGCAACCTGGGCCAGGCTCTCACCACCACCACAGGAAAGAATCTTACTGATATCTCATCTAAATCTCTCTTCCAATTTAAAGCTGTTACCCCTTGTCCTGTCACTGCACTCCCTGACAAAGAGTCCCTCCCCAGCTCTCCTGGAGCCCCCTTCAGATACTGGAAGGCTGCTCTAAGGTCTCCCCGGAGCCTTCTCTTCTCCAGGCTGAACCCCAGCTCCATCAGCCTGTCTTCACAGCAGAGGTGCTCCATCCCTCTGAGCATCTTTGTGGCCTTCCACTGGACCAGTTCCCAACAGGTCCATGTCCTTCCTGTGCTGAGGACTCCAGATCTGGACACAGTGCTCTAGGTGGGGTCTCATGAGCGCAGAGTAGAGGGGTAGAATCCCCTCCCTCGCCCTGCTAGCCACACTTCTTTTGATGCAAACCAGGATTGGGTTGGATCAAAGTGTTCTTGATCTTTTAACATGCCCTGAGTTCTGGAGCTTCTTTTTGCTACGTGCTGTTGACCTGCCCAGTAGGCACTGGGGGGAGGTGTGACTGGTGCGTGACGTGACTCAGTTTGATGGTGCTGTCCTTGAAGTTTTGGGCCGGTTATTTTCCTGAGGGATTGCTGAGTGATGTCTCGCACAGCACGTTTGTGTCTCTGTAGGGATCGGGTATAACCATTTTAATGCCTTTTTTTCTGTTTTTCCTCATTCTAAATGCGTTGGTTAACTTTTTATTTTGCAGTTGAAGGAACAACCAGGAGAGCAAAGATCGCCTGCAATACTCGTGTGGTGCCTGAGGTGTTCCCCATGGTGATAATGAGCCACGTCTACAAACAGACGCTGGCCAAGAGCTCGGACACCCTGGTGGGGGCTCACGTAAGAATTCATCGCTGCAACGAGTCCTTCATTTATCTCCTCTCTCCTCTCCGGTGAGTTTTTTGTTCTCTTGAGGCACAGTGAGATGTCTTTTCAGCAAGTTCATTCAAGCGCTGAGTTCTTTTTAGATGGACCAAGCAGTGAAAAAGTTCTGCTCTCGGTCTTTCCTGCTCACCGTGCCCTCACTCTTGTTCCTTGGCAGATCCGTGACCATTGAGAAGTGCCGGAATAGCACGTTTGTCCTTGGCCCCGTGCAGGCGTCTGTTCATGTCCACAGCTGTGACAACATCAAGGTCATCGTGGTTTGCCATCGTCTGTGCCTTTCTTCCACTTCTGGCTGTACCTTTTACACTCTCACGCCTACCCAACCTCTCATCCTCTTGGGGAATGAAGCAATCAGCTTTGCCCCTTTCCACACCCATTATCCCATGCTTGAAGACCACATGGCTCAGGTGGGCTTGGCCACTCTGCCAAACTACTGGGACAGCCCCATGCTGGTGTGTAAGGAGAGCGGTGACACGAGTGTCTTCCGCCTCCTGCCACCCTCGGACTTCTACACCTTCGTGATTCCTTTTGAGATGGAAGGAGACACCACGGAGACGCCGGGTGGGCTTCCCCACGTGTATCAGAAGGCGCTGAGTCAGCGAGAGCAGAAGGTGCAGATCTGGCAGAAAACCGTGAAGGAGACGGGCCTGACCAAGTGAGTGCTTCATCTGAACAGGACCCGGTGAGCTGCTTGGCAGCTCAGCTCAGCCATGCAAT
Organism: Nycticryphes semicollaris; assembly: GCA_013400055.1. Lineage (NCBI taxonomy): Eukaryota > Metazoa > Chordata > Aves > Charadriiformes > Rostratulidae > Nycticryphes > Nycticryphes semicollaris. Next base: position 195,586 of record VXBJ01000188.1, on the reverse strand, counting down.
AGGAAATTAATTTAAAAATGCTTTAATAATTAGGGAAATGGGGCTCGTCCTCCAGAAAATAAGTGTCAGGACAATTAGCCCTGCTGAAGCGCATCTAGACGAATGCACACACCGTGGGCAACAGACAGGAGGAGCTGGAGGCCACTGCGTAGCCGGAAAACTATGATGGAATTGCCATCACAAAAACGTGGGGGGAAGACTTAGGCAACTGGAGTCCTGCAACTGATGGCTACCAACTTTTCAGAAGGGATAGGCAAGGAAGGAGAGGCGGTGGGGTGGCCCTCTCTGTTAGGGACAGATTTGAATGCCTAGAACTTAACAATGTGAATGACAGTGTTGAGTGTTTATGGGTAAGAATCAAGGNGTACTAATCAAGGGGAAGGCCAGTGAGGCAAACATCGTGGTTGAGAGTTTGTTACAGACATCCCCAACCAGGATGTAGAGGTTGATGAAATATTCTAGAAGCAGCTGGCAGAGGTCTTGCAATCGCTCACCCTTGTTCTTGTGGGAGACTTCAACTTCCCAGATGTCTGCTAGAAATACAACACAGCAGAGGGGGAGCAGACCCAGGGGTTCTTGGAGTGTGTGGAAGATTATTTTCTAACCCAGCTGGTGAGAGAGCCAAGCGGGGAAAGCGCTCTAATGGACCTGCTGCTTGTTAACAGAGAAGGTCTTTTTGGGGGGGGTGTAAAGGTTGGAGATTGTCTTGGATAGAGTGATCATGAAATGATAGAGTTTTCAATTCTTGGAGAAGCAAGGTGGGCAGCCAGCAGAACTGCCGCCTTGGACTTCCAAAGGGCAGACTTTGGCCTGTTTAGGAGTGTAGGAGTGTCCCTTGGGAGACAGTCCTGAAGGGTGTAGGTGCCCAGGAAGGCTGGTCATACTTCAAGGAAGGACTCTTAAAAGCACAGGAGAAGGTCATCCTCAGGTTCCCAAAAAAATGAGCTGATGGGCAAGAAGACCAGCCTGGCTAAATAGCTTTGCCTGGACCTCAGGAATAAAAGGAAAGTCTATGATCTCTGGAAGAGAGTGTTGGCAACTTAGGAGGAAAACCAAGATGGGGGAAAACTATAAGGGCAAAAAGCTCAAGCAGAACTCAACTTGGCCACTACAGTTGAAGATAATAAGAAGAGGTTCTTTCAGTACATCAGTAGAAGAAGGAAGACTAGGGAAAATGTAGGCCCACTGGGGAATGAGGTGGGTGCCTTAGTGGTGGAAGAAACAGAGGAGGTGGAGTTACTGAATGCCTTCTTTGTTTCAGTATTTACCACTAAAGCTGTCCCCCATGAATCCCAGATCCTGGAGACAAGGGGGAAGGTCTGGAGAGAGGAAGATTTTTCCCTCTGCAGAGGAGGACTGGGTTAGAGACCACTTTGGCCAAACTGGACATCCATAAGTACATGGGCCCTGATGGGATGCACCCGTGAGTGCTGAGGGAACTGGGAGATGGTGTTGTGGGGCAACTCTCCATCATCTTTGAAAAGTCATGAAGGAGAGGAGAGGTGCCTGAGGACTGGAGGAAGGCAAATATCACTCCAGTCTTCAAAAAGGGCAGGAAGGAGGACCCAGGGAACTACAGTCTGATTACTCTTACCTCCATCCCTGGGAAGGTAATGGAATGACTCGTTCTGAATGTCATCTTCAAACGTGTTGAAGAACAGGAAGTTATTGGAAGTGGACAACACAGATTTACCAAGGGTAAATTGTGTTTGACCCATCTGATAGCTTTCTGTGATGTTATAACTGGATGGCTGGATGAGGAGAGAGCAGCAGATGTCATCTACCTTGACTTCAGCAAGGCTTTTGATGCTGTCTCGCATAACATCCTCATTAGGAAACTGAGGAAGTGTGGGCTGGATGAGGGGGCAGTGAGGTGGACTGAGAGCTGGCTGTGTGACAGGACTCACAGGGTTGTAATCAATGGAGCAGGGTCAAGTTGGAAACCTGTAACCAGTGGTGTCCCTCAAGGGTCAGTACTTGGTCCAGTCTTGTTCAACACACTCATCAATGACCTGGATGAGGGGACAGAGTGTATCCTCAGCAAGTTCACTGGTGATACCAAACTGGGATGGCTGGCTGACACTCCAGAGGGCTGTGAGGGGAGACCACCTTCATGCTCCCATGGATCTGAAGGGTGGGTTGAAGGAGGATGGAGCCGGACTCTNTTCAGAAACGAGTAGATGTGGCACTTGAGGGCATGCTCTAGTGGCTGAGATTGCAGGGAGTGGGTTGTGTTTTTCTGTATGGTTGGACTTGGTGATCTCAGAGTTCCTTTCCAACCGTGACAATTCTGTGATTCTGTGAATTCTAGTTCATTTGATCATCCCTTGTTTTGGAGGAGCTCCTTCCGCTTCCCTTGTTCCTTTCTGAAACCCAGGTGCCTTCTCTGCCGAGCGTGGAGGAGCCTCCAGTTTTAAAGAGCTTAGACTGGGAGAGAGAAAGGGTTCTGGAGTGGGATTTTGCTGCAAGTGGGAGGGTGGCTGAGCAGTAGTGACCCAGTAGTGGTGACAGAAGTGTAAAAACCTTCAAAAGTCTCAGTCCCTGAGTCTTGAAGGGCAGCAGAGAGGAAAGTGGTAACTTCAGCCCTTGTCCTGGAACCTTCATGTCAACCTTATCCTAAGGTGATTCTTGCTCCTCCAGCTGTTGTCTTCCTGAGGCTGCTGCTTTCTCACCCCAGGAATTTGTGGACACGTTTTCCTGTCAAAAATCTTACTGTCAAAGAAACGGGAGGTAATATGGATGATGTGCTTAGATGTAACATCCTCTACAAGCGGTCACGGGAGGCAAGAGCTCAGTGTTGGAGTGAATATTTCACAAAAGGGAGGAAACTCTGCCAGGCTTAGAAGCTTGCTGAAAAGAAACTGGGCAGCTGACGGTGTAAAATGTCTCTGTCTCCTACAGTCAGGGAGACAACTAGGAAGCTTAGAGCAAACAGGATATCAGACTTTGTAGCAAGAAAAAAAGCTGCCGTGCTCGAACTGGGAGGTGAGGGAGACGGTGAGGAATAAGATGATGTCTTTCAAGAAGTTGGAATGAGGAAACTGGGGCAAAAAAAAACCAAAAGACTGTAAATCCTGCCAGGCTGAAAGTAAAAACCCCGTAAGACAGGACCAGGAAGACAGCTTGAGGAACAACAACTTGCAAAAGCATAAAATCCTGTTTATTCATTTTCATAGCATATCAGACACAAAGCCTTTCAGGGTCAGTAGCAGATCAAGGCATATAAAAAGCACTTGGAGAAGATAAAACTGTAAGGGAAGAAAGAAGTGGCTGCCTTTCTGTTGGTGTTCACTGGGGACGAGGAATTTAGGTTAGTTCTTGTCCTGGAACCCTGCTTTCTGGGGGATGTCTCAGATGGAAGCCATGGTACAAAGGGTCTGGGTACACTGAGCCTCTCTGAAACGGAGCGGCCCCAAAACACGGAGGGCTTTTCCCAGTACAGGGTGGGATTGGCACGTTGGGATTAGGAGTGGCTTCAAAACAAAATCAGGGAAACTGCACGGGATATCGAAAATGTTCATTTTTTTTTTATGTGGGTTAGGAAAGGAATCATGTTCAGCTCAAAGGGAAAACCAATGCAGCGGGAGTTACTCGGTGCTTGCGCCGCCTTTGCCTTAAAAAGTTGTGGAGCTGGGGTGATTCCAGCTGGCTGGGCTGCTGTACTGGGGACATGCTGCCAGGAGCCTGCACTGCTCTTGGACACCCAACAGCAGCAGAGACAAGAGAACCTGAGCAGAGTGGTATACCCTGGTACTGCTGGCCTTACAAAACCAGCCCTGGAGGGGTTCAAGGCCAGGCTGGATGGGGCTTGGAGCAACCTGGTGTGGTGGGAGGTGTCCCTGCCCAGGGTAGGGGGGTTGGAACTGGATGGTCTTTAAGGTCCATTCCAACTGTAACTGTTCTGTGATTCATGAACCAAGCCCAGTTCTTAGCTGACACATATGGAGACTTGTTTTGGTAGCAAAGGTGAGGTTTGGAATCATAATGATATAAATAAATGTGACATTTTTTGTACTTCCCTGCTGACTTTCTTTTGCTTTCAGGGATCAGAGGAAACGGTTCCAGATGTTGGTAGAAAATAAATTCTACGAATGGCTGGTTCAGACAGGGAACCGCCAGCAGCTGGATAGCCTGGTTCCTCCTGCGGTGGGCTCCAAGCAGGCAGCGGGATAGCATCATGTTCCTGTGCAGCAGAAGGAATGGTGAGTAGAGGGCATGTTTCTGCATCAAAAGCAGTGTGGCCAGCAGCCAAGGGAGGTGATTCTCCCCCTCTATTCTGCTCTCATGAGACCCCACCTGGAGCACTGTGTCCAGCTCCGGAGTCCTCAGCACAGGAAGGGCATGGACCTGTTGGAGCAGGGCTGAAGAATGCCATGGAGATGCTGGGAGGGCTGGAGCCTCTCTGCTGTGAGGACAGGCTGAGAGAGCTGGGGTTGTTCAACCTGGAGAAGAGAAGGCTCCAGGGAGACCCTCTAAGGAGGCCCTTCCAGTCCGTCAAGGGACTCCAGGAAAGGGAGGGACTCTGGATCAGGGAGGGGAGCCATAGAATGGGGGGAAGGGTTTGACCCTGAAAGAGATTTGAGATGAGATATTGTGAAGAAATTAATTGGTGTGAGGGTGGTGAGAGCCTGGCCCAGGTTGCCCCAGAAACTGTGGCTGCCCCATCCCTGGAGGGGTTCAAGGCCAGGTTGGAGGGGGCTTTGAGCAACCTGGTGTGGTGGGAGGTGTCCCTGCCCAGGGCAGGGGTGTTGGAACTGGGTGATCTTGAAGGTCCCTTCCAACTCTAACCATTCTGTGATTCTCTGGATTCTTCTCTATCTGGAAGAATCGTCCTGTGTCTCTGTGTACAGCCTGGGCAGAGGTGGAAAACGTAGGTGGTTGTTCAGTGGACATTCTCCCAAGAGCCTTGCATTTGGTTTTAGCTCTTATTTTGCAGTGAAAGCCGCTTTTGAATTTGAACCTCTTCTCCTTGTTCTCTACAGGCATTCTGTTTGAGTTGTCAGGGACGTGCGTGTGTGTCTGTAAGGGCGGACAGGCCTATTGTACAGAATCTGATGTAAAAACTGATTTCAACAGCTGCTCCTTCAAGGAGGCTGCGTGCAGTAATGTCTGTACTCCTCTTCACACCCTTCCTTCAGGGAGCTGTAGAGTGCCATGAGGTCTCTCCTCAGCCTCCTCTTCTCCAGACTCAACAACCCCAGCTCCCTCAGCCCTTCCTCAGCAGACTTGTGCTCCAGACCCCTCACCGGTTTGGTTGCCCTTCTCTGGGCACGTTCCAGGGCCTCGATGCCTTTCTTGTAGTGAGGGGCCCAAAACTGAACACAGCACTTGAGGTGGGGCCTCACCAGAGCTGAGAAGCAGTTTACGAGCTGGAGACCAGCCCCTGTTGAATTCTTCTGCCGTTGTGTGCTTCAAACTGTTAGAAAGTTGTGGTTGGCTTGGTGTTTTTTTTTTTTTTTCTTTAGACTTTGAGCTGCTTTTTAAAGAATCACTGAGAGTAAAACGTCCCCTTCTTATTTTTATTACAGAGCTCTGGGAACCAGGCAGCGGTGCCCTGAGAACGGTTCTCACACAGACTTTGCAGCTCCGCGTAGACCCGGCGTCCGGCCTCAGCGTGGATGGGACTCTCTGGAATCTCTCTTTAGGATTTCTCCCGCTTTCCCAGGAACGTGCTGTAACTGGTCTGTTGGTAACTGAGAAAAAAGGCGTTGAGGGCGATGAAGGATGCTGCATCCGAGAGGCTGCCGTCAGGGTTATCAGCCCGTGGTGGGCAAGTATCCAGCCCAGCAGCCCTTTCCTGGTGAGGAGGTGGAGGCCGGGCCCTGGCGTCGTGGTCCTCGTCGTGGTACGAGCCACCTGTGCTGGTTTTAGAACGCGAAAATGAGATGTTTCAATTCCTACTTTTTTCCTAAATGAATGAAATTCAGTAGGTTTTTTTATTTTTTAATTTTTTTTCTTTGTTTTAATGAAGGTGGCACTTAAGCAGTGTGATGTTATGGCATTAACTTCCTTAGATGTTTGCGTTGTTCTGACAAATGCCAATAAAACAGAGTTCTTAGGTGAGCCTGGTGCCTGGCCTAGGGGAAGGGGTTTTACCTGTACAGTGGGTGTTAGAGGGACACAGCGTCCTCTCTGCTTATATGAAACATGGCCCCATCAACTGAGGGAGAAGCGCTGATTTATTAACAGCCGTGGAACTGAAGGGATTTGAAGGCTGCCCTTGCACAGCATTTTAATACAAACTTACTTTGGTGCTTTCCTACCTTTAACATTTCTTGTGAAGGTTATCTGCTTGGCTGAGTACCCCTCTCCTCTGCTAGCAGGAGCTGTGCTGGTCTCTCAGCACCTGAACAGGCCAAGGCATCCTGGGGGTGACCAAACCAGTAGCTCTACATGCCTTCTGAAGAGCTGGCTGACCTGAAAGCGAGAAGGAAAGTGGGGACACTTAGTGCTCTGGTGTACACAGCAGGTTGTGATGCTGGAATTATTCATCAAGGCTCTTTTGGCAGCTGGGGAGGCAGGTGATGCAATAAAAGGCGAGTTTATTACATTTAGCCAACTAAAGGAGGGATGGTCAAAGCGCCCGTTTCACGTGAACATGTGAAAGTGGAGCTTTGAGATGTTCTAGTGAACCTTTCAACAGGATGTGGATTGTGGTCGGACTCTGATCTTCTAAGACAGCATTTGGGTAAAGAATATCTGTCAGTGTATCAGCAATGTGCCCTGGTGGCCAAGAAGGCCAATGGCATCCTGGGGGGCATCAGGAAGAGTGTGACCAGCAGGTGGAGGGAGGTCATCCTGCCTCTCTGCCCTGCCCTGGGGAGGCCCCATCTGGAGCACTGGGTCCAGTTCTGGGCTCCCCGGTTCCAGAAGGGCATGGAACTGCTGGAGAGGGGACAGCAAAGGACCACAAATATGATGAGGGGCCTGGAGCATCTCTCTGCTGAGGAAAGGCTGAGGGACTTGGATCTGTTTAGTCTGGAGAAGAGAAGGCTGAGGGGGGATCTGATCAACCCATAGAAATACTTTAAGGGTGGGTGTCAGGAGGATGGGGCCAGACTTTTTTCAGTGGTGCCCAGTGACAGGACAAGTGGGAACTGGTACAAACTGGAACATAAGAAGTTCCACCTAAACTTGAGGAGGAACATCTTTGCTGTGAGGGTGTCAGAGCCCTGGCAGAGGCTGCCCAGGGAGGTGGTGGAGTCTCCGTCTCTGGAGACATACCAAACCTCACCTGGAGAAGTCCCTGTGGGACCTGCTCTGGGTGGCCCTGCTGTGGCAGGGGGTTGGAGGAGATGATCTCCAGAGGTCCCTTCCAACCCCGTAGCATTCTGTAAATGGCTTTGAAGCCTTTCTAGCCACAGGAGCTGTAATTGACAGCAGTGGGCAGTTTGAGACACCTGAGATGGGAAGCGGGCGAGATGCTGCTGAGCGTGTCTGTCCCAGACTGTCATACCCGGCGGCATTCAGCGGAGCTGTGGCAGCGTATGTGGAGTGGCAGGCAGGGCTGCTGCTCCCAGACTGCTGGCCCTGACGGATTTGGGAACAGGGGCTGTGTGTTCCAGGCGCTGCTGCACCGAACTTGTTTCCCTTTGTCTCGCTAAGCCTTGGGGCTGGAGCAGTGAATAGCTGCAGA